>JAECUM010096230.1:0-300983 GCA_016617855.1 Megalonaias nervosa
TACTATTGACTGGTAATATTATGTTTTATTTGTTACATATGATTTGCTTGGCTATGTTATGTTATTATCACTAAATGGGTGATATAAGAAAACAACATTGACCTTATAGCCCATAGATTTATCAAACATCGCATTGTGTAATATATTTCCGACTGTTATTTTTTTTAAATAGCTGACTATTTAATCACCGAATGTTTATATCATGTTTCTTAGGAATTTTATATGTTCCGTAATGTATGTGCGAAACGAATTACAATTACGGCCTGTTTAATGAACAGGTACTGCCTAGATACTGCGATATCCGCCATTATTACGTTTCTGCCTCTTGTCAGGTTCACTTGTGACTTAAAAATCATATTATGAAGAATATAACTCGAACACGGCAGTGAAAAGTTTTAGTTAAATATTTTCAAAAATAATGTCCCCAAGTTTGCTGATTAAATACATATTGGTATTTACAGTGATGTTCAAAGTTTCGAAACACACGTTGCTGTGTTTAAAACAAAGCAACTTGTGCACCGGTAGTTGTTTTTATCACGAAATGATGACAAATAACTTACGGTAATCTGGCATTGATAACAAAAGCTAACTTGCGGTGGAAATGATTCGGTTATATTGAGGCTATTCCAGCAATGCGAGAATATAATTTTTTGATGACGTTGCCTCACAGTTTATGTGGTTTTTTTAATGGGGAGCAAGAGTATGACGTCGTGAACGTCATATGGGAGGCACAGGTAGGAGGGTTAAATTTTTTATGGGCAGCAAAGGGTTAATGTATGTGGTATAAATATAGAATACATGTATAGAATGTATGCTGTATCAATGATATACCACGAGATGTATCAATTTTTCATTAAAAGGAAACAAAGCTTGCCAAGTTTCCTTTTAATGAAAAATTTATACGAGTGGTATATCATTGAATCAGCGTACATACTGTACATATATTTTATTTATATCACATACAAATACATATATTTGCCCTTTGAACGGAGTTAAGATTTACTACAGGCAGCTGTGTATTGACCGGATGAATGAATGAACTCACATCTCCGAGTGTGTCCACTACAAAATGTAGTTCTATGCCTTTTGTGGCTATTCACAATCACCTTTGCATATTGATAAGTTGATTGTTTTCTTTTTTAGTTTCTATTTTTCTTCACATTGATTAAATCAATGTAATGTATAATTATGATATAAACATGAAAGATGGTTTTAATGATAAAAGTAGAGAACTATAAAAACACATGGTTAGCTACGACATTCACATGAACGCTGCCATTCATGTACCGGCGCATGGAAATTAATGTGGAATAGAAACTAAGCGAAATGACGAACCAATAAGAAGTAATATAATATTTTAATGTATTTACAGTTGATCTAAGTCATTATTATGCTCTAGTGACAGTACCATCGACAATAAACTCTCTCTCTCTCTCTCTCTCTCTCTCTCTCTCTCTCTCTCTCTCTCTCTCTCACACACACACACACACACACACACACACACACACATCCTTTGGTCGGTTTGACTTAACTTTTACCATCATTCGTAAGTCCAGAGATATCGTTGGATGACACAAACGAAAATCCTCTACGCTCGTCATTTCATAGATATTAGCCCATATCTTGCTACGATGGTCCAGAGAGAGAGAGAGAGAGAGAGAGGCCTTTGGACATTTTCATATTTAATTAATAATAATCGATTTTTAGAACATTATAGTATGTTTAAGAAACAACAACAAAACATTACACACATCACAGTCTTGTACCATGTAACCGAGGAATTTATTCTATAATGTCGTCTTGGTTTGCAGCTTTGTATCATTGATAAATACTAGATAAATCGCAAGGAAAATGCACACGTATCGCTACGATGAACCATATTCTTGTAGGTTACTTGGTGTAATTCCTATTTCAAGGTTATAATCCAGCCAAAATTCCTTTTCTCTCTCTCCACATTTCTGCATAGTTTGTCCATTATGCCGGAGAGGGGGTGGGGAACAGAAAGCAGAAAGGATTCTGATGAAAATGTGTACCATATTAAATTCATTTAGAAAACAAGGATTATTAATAATTTCCATTGTTATTTTCATACGTCACTAATGATTAATGTGTGGAAATTCATCATTGATCTAGAATCAACTGCAGACTGTCGCTAGAATGTTTATATATGCGTATTATTGCGCCATGGGCGGATTACAATTTGATATACCAATAGTTTTGGTATATCAAATTGTTATCCGCCCATGGTGCAATAATACAGCAGCAGGAAGGGTGAACAGACCATTTTTAGGAGCGTTATTTCGCCAAAATAAAGCTTTCCACGAAGATGAAAAATACTAGCATCAATAACGCTAAACCGAAACCTCTACAGAGGGTAGATAGACCAGAATTTCAGACCAAAATAAATCTTCCTGCGACGGGTGAAAAAATACAAGTGTCACCGAGACTTCTAATCGGTTTATATTTTTTGTGTGTCAGATATATTTACCTGGGTCGTCACCCCTATGACAGAGTCACGGGTGTGAAAAAAAAGTAATTGGTCTCTCAAGCAAAAATTTTATCGAGACCTACACGATACCTAGACTGAGGATCATGTAAATTGATCGTGATAAATCCATGAGGAATCGCTTGAGTGCGCATGAAAGTTTCTGAATTTAATCATATGCATATCCCCTGCACACCAAGTCTGATGAATGTTTCGCAGAGTATGTGTATCGACTCCATTAAAGACAGTCAGAAGATTGCAGTTATCTCTGATCACTTTAGGTATTTGAGTATATCGCTGAGTAATATATATAATATCGGTGTTTTTGTGCCTGCCTCGAGAAAATATCCGAGCTGGATTTGATTATTTGCCCAGCATCACATCATCGTATACTACAAGATTATTAATACATCCATCGAGATCATCCGAAAATGGAGCATCATCAATATCGGTGATAATTTCAATAATATCATTTCCGTCCTCGTCCAACAATTTCGCGTTTTCACTAAAATCTTTAAGCACGTTGTAGCATCGCTGATGATATACAGGTGGTGCCACTAAATACAACTTATCCCATTTGAGCCATCTCATTATCAGGTTAAGCAACAATTGTATCCTACCAAACCCAAATGGATCTATGATAATTGCTCTCATAGAATTTGGTAGCACTGGATGATGCCTGACTGCCTCTTGCTTTTGTGTCGCTGAAAAATCAATGATATCCATGTTGTATAAATATAATAAATAATGTGAATTTATATTGTGTTCGATGTAGAGCACCCACCCCCACCAGTGGATTAACAACAGTAATAACAAAAAATTAAAAGTGTACACTTATAGGTAAGTGTATAAAATGTGGTACAAAAAATACAAATTTATATCTAATAAAACAGGTGGAGATATCACTGCTTCACTGAGAAAATTACCAGGAGCTCCATGGGCTAAGTGTCCTGGTGAAAAGCATTTGCCTGGATATAATTATTGTGGTCCTGTAACCCAACTTGATGTTCGACTTGACGAACGAGACCAACCAAGACCTGGAGAGTATCCAATAAATGTGAATGATCAAGCGTGTCACGTTCATGATGTCGCATATAAAAATAAAGATTTACAACAACGACATTGCACATGTGAAATTGATTCGCTCGTTAAATTCCATAAAAATAAATCTCTCAGAGAAAAACTTGCTAGCTTCCTAATAAAATCTGCGATGAAAGGTAAATTAGTGCTAGGGGCTGGTAATTAGTCGGCCGATTATTATTATAATAATGGAATCGATCTATTATAACCTAAGAAAATATTGGACGGGTAAAGCAGTGATTAGTAAACTTGCTGATGCGGCAGGTGTTGAACGTTTTGTTGCAACAGATTAGTTAGAACGACAGGCAATATGGCAAATTTACCTACCGCCATCTAAAAAAAATCAGTACGCACATTTTGATGTCAGCACTCCCAATGAGGTTCATCAGACAGACATTTTGTTTTTACCGCATGATACTATTAAAACTGGTAGACGTCAAGGCGAAGGTTGATAGATTAAAGAGCTTGTATTTTACAATAATAAATAATTATTTTTTGGTGGTTGGTTTTTTAAAAAATATTATCCTAATTTTTCTGAATCTGTCAGGTTTCTTGCTTCCTCCAGATTTTGTTGGGGATAATAATTAAGAAAAAAAAAAAGAGAAAAATAAGACACTTAAGCTACTTTCAGATTTCCAGGTATTGGTTAGCTTATATAGAATATGACACCTATTACTATTGGGGGTCCACCCTTGCTCGAAACTGAACAGAAAAAGTACACCTTCCCACCATGTCACCACGTGGTGGGTGCCATTGTGCATTCCTTGGGGTTGATCGTGGGAGAGTGTGCAGAAATCTGTTGACCGTAGAAAAGACCTCCGTTTGTGTGTGTGTATTGTATATGTATGTATATATGTAAATAGATGTATATATGTAAATAAAGAGATAACTTCACCACTGTAAGTAAAAATCTCTGACAAAGAAAATAAACCTCATAAAGCAGCGGCACTGTTCTGACAAAGATTGGCCAATGAGAACATTAGCGCTGTTAAGTGAGTCTCGTAAAGCAGTGGCACTGTTCTGACAAAGATTGGCCAATGAGAACTTTAGCAATGTGAGTCTCATAAAGCAGTGGCACTGTTCTGAAAAAGATTGGCCATTGAGAACTTTAGTACTGTAAGTGAGTCAAAGTGGATGTGTATATGTATTGCATTCCCGCAATTAGGGGTGACAGAATTACATGTATGTGCCGTCCTTAGAATTAAGTTAGTTAAGATTATTAAGTGTTGAGCCTACCTTAAATGCATTCCTGGTTGAGGAATGCAATATCTTTTTTTTATTTTTTATTTTAAACATATATTTATTATATAATGAATTACGAAAATATTAATGCAATTCAAAACTTACATGATGATGGTATACAAACCTCTGATCAACTTGATCCTGAAAAAATTATGTATGATTTTGAATCACTGCAGGAACGAACATACCAAGGTAGATATACATTACCAACCGAATACAGGTTTATAAAATTACTTCAGCAGTCAATGACAGTGTCATTGGCAACCGTAGATGACTCACAAGTTGAACAATTCGTTTCACTCGCGCACGCGATTGAACAAAACAGATCAGAGTTGTCTCGCGAATACGAAACAAAAAGATTGTGAATGCGCGTGTAAGACAGTTGGAAAAAAGATTATGTCCGATTGTGAAAGTGGAAGTTGTGACAACGTTTAAACTAAGTGAAAGTGTGAAACTGGTGACAACGTCACTAGGGGAATAATTCATTTTTGACTATATTAAAAAAAAATATTAATATTTTTTGTTCTGAATCAGAATATATTTTTAAGCTTATCAAATTTAAGGCAAGAATGTGCATAATTCAAAATTTGATCTCTATCACATACAGCCGTAATAATATGTTCTCTCCGCAGCTCATTTAACTGTTCCTGCGTTAACAAAAATTCTTCATCGCCGTATTCATCAATGAGTATATTAATACTAAACTTTTCTGTGTGTGCAAGTGTGAAGATTGTTCTGACGGCACTTTCGAGTACCTCATTGTCGTGTACAAAAACTAACGCGTGTTGGTACATTATGTAATACCACATAAATCATTACCAGAATCAGATTCATTTTTTTTTTAAATTTTATAAAATCCTAATTTTGAAGATCTACGATGACGCTCTGTGAGAAGCAAAGATCTGACGATCTCATATACAAATATATATTCAAAAATTCTTGTAAATCAAGAAGGTATCCGCGCTGGTCAGTAAATTTGAAATTTATCCGTGACAACAGTGGAGTATGACATCGTAGATAAACCGGATTAACAGGTTCTAAAACAATCAAAAATCCGGGTGGCGCTTGAGGTGTGAATGTACATAAAATGTATCCCTGCTGGGCCTGACTGGATTTTTCAATATCTACTTGATAGCTACCATCGATGGCATCACAAGCAAGATTCACCGATATGGTAGTTGTGATCGCGACAATACCTGGTGATATATGACGACCTCCACCGTATGGATCATTGTTGTTCTTGAGGATGTTTGCCGGTGTGGTACTTTTCTCCATGCGGCAACGATCTGTGGAAATATTCAGAGATAATATCACTGTTTTTGATAAGATTTCCGTAAAAACTAAATTTTGGTAAATCAACCTCACATACTACCATTGCCTTTAGAAATTCTAGTTTGACTGATCGTTCGATAATATTATTGATTAATGTGTCGGTTGAATCAATCACAGACTACAAGTTTACGGTTGGAAGATTTAAGATCATACTCGATTTTATTTATGTGTTTTATCTGTGAAATAACTTCCTCACGAAGTTTCTCATTGGGATATTCTGTTACGTACTTGGCAAATTTCTTGCGTAGCTCACCTATACTCGCATCATAATGGATAACAATGTCATTAAATGAATCTTTAATGTCACTGAAACGACATTTATTCTCATTACCAGTAACATCGATTTTAAACTCCCAGAACATATCTGTTTTAATTCCATTATTATCAAGTGTAGCATTTGGTTTAGCCGCCGAACTCGCGCTCACATACGCCAATATGTAAGAAGGGTCGCCATATCTTATATAGTGTACACCAAAATACTCTTTTTCGTCTGAAGCATAATCAGCTCGTTTAGGTTCTGGTGGTCCCTCATATACCGGTGGAACTTCCGGCTGCCCTAACACAGTTCAGATCAACGACTGATATATATCGACGCTGTAGTCAGGCGTTGATATTTCTATCGCGGACGATAATGTTGGTTCGTGAACCGTGACAGCGATCCTGTGATAGATTTGATTCTGCGCTGAAATTCATCGTTGATTTGTTCGATCTGATAACTGCCCGTAGGTATACTCACAACTCGCAAATCGGGGGTTCCATTGGGTTTATTTTTATACGAAAATACCAGTGAATTATTTGCTTGCAACCCACCAAATGACTTTGATCTTATATTTGGCCAACTGTGATACACTCACAATTGTGCTAGTGCTATTTCCTTCGCTGGAATCGCCGTTGGAAAGCTAACGTCAAAACTCAGGCTTGATTGAGCTTGCTGATATCATCGTGATTTTTGACGGAGTTGTATTAGCGACGATCTGCTGTAGTAATACTGATGACGACATTATTATTTTATACGTCGGAGGTTTAATATCGTTTTCCGTAGTCGATGACTGCGTCATTGCCTCATGGTAAATATTTATCAGTTCTTCAAATTCCTGATCTGATATTATTCCATCGTTGAGACCTGATGATATCAACGAAGATAATTTAACGTATACGCGTGTTGCCGTGTGCAACTTTATTGTATATTCGTGTAACGTATCTACAGGACACGTGGATATTTATTTTGCGATGATATTAAGAATACCAACAATTCCTGTTGCAACTGAAACATCAATTCCTATCACTGGTGCTATCACGCATGTGGCTGATAATGCGCCCATGACCGTTACTGTTCCAACGATGACAGCAGATGCAGAGTATACAATTATATCAGTAACAACGACATGTCTGCGGTATTCTTTTGTTTTGTTTTGTTTTTGCTTTACTGTATACTTGTCGATGATATTTTTCAGTTGGGTATGCCACGAACACACTTGATCGTATCTAAAACGTTGAACATGAATCGATTGGTTCATTATAAAAAATGCCAAATTTTAAGTAGGTGGCACACTGGTGACAAATTCAAGGCACCAATTGTACAACAACACATCTAAATCTTTTTCTTCGGGTTCCAACACAAAGATTTCCTCGTCATTTTGTTCCAATATCAATAACATGGATCAAGAAGATCCATTAACTAGATAACGACGTGAAATTGTGGTAGATGTAAATTTTGTAGCGCCGAGTATTGAGAACCTGTATATGCCTTTACCCTCAGCGCGATGTTTGATGGATTTATTGAGTGGTGTCCATAATGCTGATGCAGACGCTACTGCATGTACTACACCGTCGGTAATCATTTTGATTTCAGAAAGCCTAATATCAACGACTGCTGGATTTCCAAAAAGTTCATTAATGGTTCTATTTGATTTTCTACGAAAATTTGTAAACGCGGTTACATGATTAGCATATTCAGATCTAAAATGTGGCCAATCCATCATTGATTGTCATCAACGAGGTCATCATCGGGATGTTGCTATTGTCGACGTATTTCTTCGTTTCAGCGTCATCGTTTGATTCTGGTTCTCTAAGACCAGCAATTTTATTAATAGCCTTATTGAGAGAACCAGTCTTTGTATCACCGGCGGATAGCAAACGATCATTAATCTCAGTTCTGATCGTGGAGTCATTGTTGTCTACATATTTTGTTGTTGCCACATCGTCGTCTGATTTTGGTTCTTTCACATTGGTAATTGTATTTTTGCTCATGTTGAGATCACCATACATAATATCCCCAGTTGTTTTGATTCGTCAAGTAATCTCTCCCATGAGAGTTAGAATTGATTCCTTCGAGTTTTGAATGATACCGTTTTTAGTAAACACCACTAAGTTATCTTCAGTCGTACCTGGAACCCGCAGAATAATATTTATCAACTGGATATTGGTCGTCATTAACCGTCCTTGTTTATCCTGAAAAACAACAACTTCATTTTGGTCAACATTTGCGAGACTCAAAAAATTAGAGAACTCATCCTTGACTTAGTCAAGGGTTGCATATTTGGATAAGTCACCTTGGGGCTTGCCCTGAGTAAGACTCCGAGCAGATCTTCCATAAATATCTGCCATTGTGTATTACACTAAGACATGTTTAAAACGTTGGACGACGATGTATATTTATGTACGACTTTATGAGGCGGTGTCAGCGACCTTGACACGGCGTCAATCACAGTGAGTACTTCACGGACATATACTGGCGGATCGGTTATTGTCTGTGTTGGTAATGTTGAATACCAGATCGGAGTCTAAAGCCCGCAGTCATATTTTAAAAATTCATTCGGTGGTGCCAGTCCATACGAATCAAAATAAATAATTCCATGTGGATCAATCTCGTATGCAACCCAACGAGTACCTGGACCAGAACTTCCATCGAGATTAATGATATCAGTTTCAACATTGTTTGGTTGTTTTGGTAATTGATCACGCATAAAAACACCTCTGAAGTTTTTGATATTTAATATTTTAGCAGCATCAAGTAAATCAAAATTGGACATGGGAAGCACGAGATGATTTGCGTCTAGCGAAGTGTCCCGGGGAGGCTTAGACCCGATCCGCGAGCGGATTGACTGTACCACGAATGGGGAGTTCCTGGCAGTCTTAGACCCAATCCGTGAACGGATCGACATTTTTTGAAGTTTTTACTGCTTGTCCTGTTGCTTTCTTTAGTGCCATACCAGCAGCTGTTCCAACAGCACCAAGTGCAGCTGCTTTTGCAATAGCTGGCGCTTAAGCGGCTATCAACGCTGGCATAGCTGCGAGAGGTGGAAATATACCACCCGTCTTAGGGATGTCGCTAATGGCACCCGCAGAAAGATTAAGTATAACACCGGTTTTTGATCGTTTGGAGTCATTGAAGTGCCTGAGGTGACGTTCTGTCAGTGATAGCTTATTTGGACCACCTGCGATCTGTTCTGATTTCAGTAATGCTTTTATTCCACAGTTTCTTTTTGATGCTGATTGTAGCTTTTTAATCTGACCAGGAGTCAGAGTAACACTAACATGATGATATGACAATATAATATCATGAGCAATTTAATTACATGTTTTCCACTGGGGCATCATGACTCTCATTCGTCCACCAACACCTTCAAGCAACATTGTTTTATCTGAGAGTATAACAGCGATTGCTCTGTAGATAGCAATAGCTCCTCTTGCCACACGAGCTCAAAAGTGTATATCAAAGACAGATTGCTTGCATAAATCCAAGTGTTCCAGCGAAAAGTAATAGATTGGAAACAGCGGTGTAATATCTAGTTGTGATATTTGTAGACCAGAATAAACATTTTGATCACGTCCCATGAATGTCATCAAACGATGATATGCACGTGCAACATGATTATTCTCAAAATTCAATAATATATCTTCGGATGGTTCTTGATGTCCATTTATTCTTAGTGAGACTTCAGTAACACCAAGTTTGTCAAATATCATTATACTGTGTGTGTTTGAGTTTACTCGTTCAGTATTTTGGAAAGCAACGAATATATGTCGATGTGCTGAGACACCTTGCTGTGATGCTATCTGTCATGTGAATAAACCACTAGTGTTACTTTGAACACTATCTGTGGTCATCGTCAGCCATGATAAGGTTGATTTACAACCAGAGTCCATAAAAGAGAGCAGTCGTTGTTCTTCAGCGAGTGATGGTATCATTGTTGGCATCCACAATGAAAGTTTTGTCAGCATTACTTTACTTGCCTCAGCGACAGGGCGCCAGATTGTATCATCATCGGTAGCCTTTCTTACAAGTACAAGTGTATGCTTGGCCTCAAAAATAACCTTCCTGACATTTCTGCAAATTCCAAAGATATGTGACAGTGGAATTGCACATGAAAATCTTCTACTTCCACCTTTCATCATTGATCGACGCGCTGCGAATCCCAAGTTGAAATTTTCATTCATTGATGCAACTGCATCCTCAGCGGCATTCAGTTTCACGTTTCTGTTTTCTGGATGATCAGTTGTATCCTTTGCAAACATCATTGATGGACCAGCTGATCTTGAATAATCATCCCGGTATCTTGCTAGACCTGATATCGTCGTGGCAATGTCGACGTTTTCCAGACATGATTCAATGTTTCTTCCGTCGATGCTATACGTGGCACAGTTGAACATCGCCATGATACCATTATTAACAAAACCAACTCTAATATTAGCTCCATATTCAGTATTATCTGTTTTTAGAATTTCACCTTCTACTTCAATAAATGCTTCAGCGGGTATAAATATCTGCTTGTTTCCTGAACGTGCAGCTCAATTCTCCAACGCTGATTTGGCTCTCGTGCATCATAAGAATAATAATGATAATCGCGTACCGATTCATCTTTGAGAACTGGCGCATCCATGTCGAATGCGGGATCAGATACACACTTAAACATTTTATTATATTTGTTATCGTCTAACACGAATACCACTTCCTGCTATTAAACTTGCAGTTATATTTTTTGTTATTTTTCTGGCAGGGATACACCAGCCAACTTTGCTAGTTTTTGATTTGTAGCTTGATTTATTATTTTACCAATATTTGCAGGCATAACTTCAGTGCTGGGTAATTTTACTGGCTGCGATCGGACCACTTGCAGTCTGCGTATTAATCGTGTCAGTCTATCCCTGACTGTCGAGAATGCTTTGCCAGCAACATCATCAACAGCACCAATACCTTTATCAGGAACAACGTCAATAGCTTTCATTCCCAGTTGCTTTGCAATCGGTATTATTTTTGGGGCTATTTTTCTGAATAGACCCTGAACAACATCACCGAGTACATCCCCGTAGATCACTTTATACGTAGGTAATCGCAAATTTATCACCCTGACCATTACAGGTTCACGCTGAGCATTATGTATGATCATCTCACTTTCTGATCTAATTGCATGCCCTCAATCACTGCGGTAATAATCGTCAACGATTTCCTCAATGAGAGACCGATAAACATTAATGTCCATGATACCACCTGTGAATAATCTCTGGGGAATTATTGACTGCTCGTATTTCGCCTATTAAAATTTCTGGTCTGTCCACGTCGGCAAGGACGTTATTGGGACAAAGTTTATCAGGCAACGGAAGGGATTTTACGGATTTGCCTGGTTCTTGTAATACTGACTGTTGTTGTTGATGTTGTAAACGTGAAAAATAATTATCTATTCCATTGCTGAATGCAATATATTTTGTATCACTATTTCGGGCCTGATCAGCTCCTTAGTATATGCGAAATATGCATTTGTACCATTTCTCACGACTAACAGCATCATTGACGTACTTGGGTTTCAAATATTTTTCTCTTTGATCAAAACTTACGACGGCAAACGCAGATAATTTTCCACGCTCTCAATTATTTTAATGGTGGAAATACTGTCTTCGGTAAATTTGTCATTCACTTCAGTTTTCTCTCTTGATGGTTTTGGTTCTGTTTCTGGTTCTTGTAAAAGTTCCTTTACATGAGATACTTCAGAACGAAGCTGCTCAAGTATTTCTTGTGTTTGTGGTTGAGCAACAGCTATTTCACCTGGAAGTTCTCTTAGAATCTTTTTTGTTTGTTTAGTTATTTTTGCTATTTTTCCAGTTGCTTCAGTGGTTTTCTCCAACGTGGAAAGAAGACCCACGGTAGCCTTTGGAACTCCTTCGGAAGCCTTTGTAATTGGTTTGAATAACTGTTCCGCGCCGTCTGTAAATTCCACCTGAGACATCTGACGCTCTTGTAACTTTTGTTTGACAGAATCACGAACTGGAAGATAATTTTTAATTGCCTCTAATCGCTGTCGAACTAATTTAGTTGTACGAGATTCCATGGTTAGCGTTATTATTGATAAAATAATGACTTAAGCAGCAGAGAGGCTGAACCCTACAACTTTTTTAATCAGAGATTTAGCCGAAAGAAAAGGTTCCTACGAAGGCTAAAAAATAATGTCAATAATCTCAAACCGAAACCTCTAACCGAGAATATTTCCAATCAGGGGGAACAGATCCAATTAGCTTTTTTGTTACTCGTCCGCTGACATATCTTTTTCAAATTTTAGGCGTGTTCGTTTGCGACGCGCACACGTACTCGTTGTCGTTCACCCTCTCTGCTGCTGTAATTAAATAACTATTATATCAATAATGATCGGTGAAGCTCACTCAGTTAGACTAGCTCGAGAGCGGCTATAGGCAATCAAGAAATATCTACCCGTCCGTGATTCTGTTCAACAAAAATTACAAGCGCGTCAGGAATCTCAGGTGGAATTTGCAGAAGGCGCAGAACAGTTATTCAAACCTGTTACAAAGACTACTAAAGGTCTTCTTCCCGCGTTGGAGAAAACCGCTGAGGCTACAACTGCAACACAGCAGGTTATCGGAGCATTACCAAATCAAATTAAGGAAGCTATGGAGTCTGCCGACAAAACACGTGCTGAATTTAAGATGTTAAAAATATTGTCGAGGATCTGTCTAAATCAGAATTAAAAACTCGGTATTTTACTCAACAAAGTTATTTAGTAGTTATGACTGATCCTGTTAAGGTTGCTGCGGTGGGATATCAGCTGCGGCATCAGTTTCTAAAACCAGAGTTTCATAACACTCCAGAAAAAGAGTGGGTTGCTAGGGTATTTCGTGAGTACAAAGATATTCCACAAATCAGTCAAAAATATAGAAAAGAATATGATGATTTTATTGATAAAATTTATGAAACAAGAAAAGTTGTTGGAACGCCAGATATATCACCAAGAAAGCAGAGGTCTCGACAAAAGAGACAACCATCACCTGACCCCGGTGCCACTGGGAATGGTATTGCTACAGGTACTAGGGGGAATGGCTTTATTACTCCATGACGCTATAACGTCCTTGCCGACGTGGACAGATTAGAAATCCTCATTGGAGGAAAACGAGCTGGTAATAATTCCCCAGAAATCATTAATGAGATAACATCGATTTGTCAACGATTATTTACAGGCGGTATCATGGACATTAATTTTTAACGGGCTCTCATCGATGAAATCGTTGATGATTACTACAGTGATTAAACAGTTAGATACAGTGACTAAAATAAGAGGATCATACATAATGCTCAACGTGCCCCGGTCGTGGTCAGGGTGATAAATTCGCGAATACCAATTTATAGTGCGGTTTACGGCGATGGACTTGGTGATGTTGTTCAGGGGTTATTTGCAAGATTAGCCCCAAAAGCAATACCGATTACAATGCAGCTGGAGATGAAGGCCATCGACGTTATTCGTGAAAAAGGTATCAGCGCTGCCGGCTATGTTGCCGGTAAAGCATTCTCGGCAATCAAGGATAGACTTTCACGATTGATACGACGAACACTTCAACCAGTAAAATTACCCAGCACTGAAGTTATGCCTGCAAATGTTAGTAAAATAATAAATCAAGCTGCAAATCAAAAACTAGCAGAGTTGGCTGGTGTACCCATGTCAGACAAGGAAAAAAATATAACCGCAAGTTTAGTAGCAGGAAGTGGTCTTCATTTTAGACGAACACGATAATAATAAGAAATGTTCAAACGTATATCTGATCCAGCATTTGACGTGGATGTACAAATACTCAAAGATGAGTCTGTACGTGATTATCAATATTACTCGTATGATGTACGACAGCCAAATGATAATAAAATTGAGCTGCAAGTTCAGGATACAAGCAGATATTTCTTACCCGCTGAAGCATTTATTGAAGTAGAAGGTGAAATTCTGAAAGCAGATAATACTGAAGATGACGCTGATGTCAGAGTTGGATTTGTTAATAATGGCATTATGGCATTGTTTGACAGCGCTACGTACATCATTGACGGAAGAAACATTGAAATATGCCATAACCATGTCGACGTTGCTACAACGATTCTTGGTCTAACAAGATATTCCGACGATTATTCAAGATCAGCTGGTCCATCAATGATGTTTTCCAGGATACTTCTAACTTTCCTGATGATAGAAAATATAATATAAGACGACCAAGAAACAATGCCAACAACGCCGACGCTGACGTATGGGCGGTGGTTCATGGTGATAATCCAGATTTCAACTTGGGATATGCAGCGCGTCAAGCAATGTTGATGGGTGGTCGTAGAAGATTTTCATGTGCGATTCCATTATCACATATTTTTGGATTTTGCAGAAATGTCAGAAAGGTTATTTTTGGAGCCAAGCATACAGTTTTACTCATGCGAAAAATAAATGCAAACAATGATGCAATCTGGCGCCTTGACGGCGATGCTGGTAAACTAATATTAACAAAACTTTCTTTGTGGATGCCAGTAATAACCCCATCAATTCATGAGGAAGAACGTTTACTTTCTTTTATGAATCAAGGTGGTAAATCAACGTTGCCATGGTCAACGATGACCACTGATGTTATTCAAAGCAACATTAATGGTTTATTCACATGGCAAATATCATCGCAGCATGGTGTTTCTGCACCACGACATATATTTGTTACATTTCAAGATAATGCACGAGTAAACGATCAAACACGCAGTATAATGATATTTGACCCGCTTGGTGTTTCTGAGGTTTCACTAAGAATAAATGGACATCAAGAACCATCCGAGGATATATTATTAAATTTTGAAAATAATCATGTTGCACGTGCGTATCATCGTTTGATGATGTTCATGGGACGCGACCAAAATGTCGATACTGGCTTACAAATATCTCAGTTTGATTTTACACATCTGTATCCAATCTACTACTTTTCACTGGAACATTTAGATCTGTTTAGGCAATCTGTAGTTGATATACACTTTCGAGCTCGCGTAAACCGAGGAGGAATTGCTAATTACAGAGCAATCGCTGTTATATTATCCGGTAAAACAATGCTACTTGAAGGTGTTGGTGGACGAATGAAAGTCGTTGATGTCCCCGTAGAAAACATGTAAAAGTTTTCCAAAAACATGTAAATGTTTTCTCAAACATTTAAAAATCAAGATGATATTATAAATGTCATATCATCATGTTAGTGTCAGTCTGACTCCTGGTCAGATTAAAAAACTACAATCAGTGTCCAAAGATAACTGTGGAACAACAATACCTTTAAAACAAGGACAAATCTCAGGTGGTCCGAATAAACTATCACTGACAGAACGTCAACTTAAACACTTTGATGCAGCTAAAAATAAAAAACCGGAGTACGACTTAATCTTTTCGCGAGTGCTATCAGCGATGTTGTTAAACCGGTGGAATATTTCCACTTCTCGCAGTGACTCCAGGAATAATTGCTGCAGCTGCTCCAGCTGTTGCAAAAGCTGCTGCGTTAGGCACCGTTGGTACTGCCCCTGGAATGGCATTAAAAAAATCAACAGGGAAGGTTTAAAAAAAGGAAAGGGCTTAAGATTATCGGGAACTTTACCGCGGTACGGAAAAGGATTAAGAATCCCAGGAACACTTCGTTGATTCTCCCAAAGTCCAATTTTGATTTACTTAATGCTGCTACCCAGCCAAACATAAAAAAACTTCAGAGGTGTTTTTATGCGTGATCAATTACCGCACAAACCAAATCGTATTGAAACTGGTATTATTAATGTCGACGAATCCACCAATACAGGTACACAATGGGTTTCATACGCGATTGATCCACGTGGAATTGTTTATTTTGATTCGTACGGGTTAGCACCACCAAAAGAATTTTTAAAATATGTGAACAACATGCAAATTCCAATCTGGTATTCAACGTTACCAACAAAAAAAATAACCGACCCATCAATATGTGGCCGTGAAGCACTTGCTGTACTTGACGCGATTTCAAAATCATCAGTGTCACCTCATAAAGTTGTGCACGAGTACACCATTTTAAACAACCATTAAATATATAATGGTAGATATTTAGGGAAGATCAGCTAAAAGTAAAACCCAACGAACACCATCCGAAGACTTACTCGTGCAAGCAACAAAAAAAAAAAAAAATAAAAAAAATCAACGATGAATTATCTGTTCTCTTAAATCTTCCAAATATTGATCCAAACGAACTTGTAGCATTTCAACACCGTGAAGGGAAGTTGATGACGATTAATATTTCAATCAACGATATTATTATTCTTGCTCAAGGAACTCGAGAAGGTATTATACCTGTATATGACCGACATGGCAAACTTGTTCCTAGTGTTGTTACTCCATCGTCGATCCGAAATAGTATAGGTGAACGAGTATTAAAGACCGGTAATATAATGACCGGTTTTCTCAACATGAACAATAATAAAATTACCAACGTGGGAGAACCAACAGATAATCTCGACTTTGCAACAAAAAAATATGTCGATGATAACAACATCCCGATGACAACTTCGTTGTCGACGATCAATGATGGAATAGCCGCATTTAGAACTGAATTTTCTAAACACGTACAACTGTTTCTGAATTTTCGTAGAAATATAAACAAAGCTATTGATGAATGTTTTGGAAGACCAGCAGTTGTTGAAATAAAACTCGCCGACGTTAACGCGAGACTCAACGATACCATCAGTGAAATTCCTAATGGTGTCCATAAAACTAATCTGATTAAAATTTCTCACGCGCAGATCAACAATATCATATACACGGTATCATCAGGTTCATCAACATGGTCACAGCAAAATAACACTATCAAACATACCGCGGCGGTTACTGGTGTGTACAGGCTGTCTGTGTTCAGCTCTGCAAAATTTAGGATATTTACCACGTTTCCATGGCGTCATTCAACCGATAATTTTTCTGGAACTGTGTCTATTGTTTTAAATAAAGATACCGAAGAAACGTTTATACTGGAACCATCTGATAAAAAAAATTAACCACAGCGTCCTACTTGTGGTGTCTTGAATTTATTTCTGGAATACCTCAATTAATTACTTAATAAAGTATAATGATAAAGATCAACGCAAACTTGCACAGGTACAATCAAATATGTGAGTGTCAAACCAAACTAAAAAAATCATAGACGAGTATGACGCGCAAGTAAAAAAATATCGCACACGCGCAGTTGTCATCGACGTAGTTGTTTATTCGGTGTCAGGGATCATCGCATCGTCTGGTATAAGTATATCCGCGGTAACGACGACGTCGCCGGCCATTGCAATAATTCGTATTTCATCCGGGACAATAATTGCTGGTGTTCTTAACATCATAGCAAAAAAATATCGACATGTACAAACACAAAATTACACGAGTACACGACAAAACTGCACACGGCATAATTACCGACAACGAGTTCGCAGCGATAATCAAGATAAACAAGGACGTAATAAAATCAGAAGAAAATCCTGATTGTACGCAAAATTTACAAACTTGATTTAAAATCTTGACTTAATAATAATGTCATCGTCGCAAGAACTACTACAACAGATCATCACCAATACAACTCCGCAAAAACAACGATGATATCAACCAGTTCAACTAATCCTGAATTCAGCGTTGTTTTTCCAACTGCAATTCCAGCAAAAGAAATAGCACTAGCACAATTACGAGTTTATTATAGCTGGCGAAATATCAGATCAAAATCATTTGGTGGGATGCAGCCAAATAACTTATTAGTGTTCGCGTATAAGAATCGTGACGATGGAACTCCCGATTGGCAAGTTGTTAGTATTCCCAGGGGCAGTTATCAAATCGAACAGATCAATGAGGAATTCCAGCGCAGAATCAAATCTATAACAGGCAAAGAATCCAAGATAGCTGCTACGGTTCACGAGCGAATGTCGTCATCCGCGATAGAAATATCCACGCCCGACTACGCCGTAGATATTTGTCAAAGTTCGATCAGAAGTGTTCTAGGTTGGCCTGATGTTGCGCTGGTTTATCAAGGACCACCAGAACCACGCTGAGATGAATTTCTTACAACAGAAAAATTGTTTATAAAACTTCCAAAATATCGACAAAATTATCCACGGGTATTTAATCTTGACGAAAATTATTTTATCATCAGTCAGGAAAAGATTCTTAATTTAGGTACATATTTGTATAAGTTTCAGTACAACGATAAAATTGTCAACATAGGTTGGATTAGATTACTCGGCAATGCTCTCAGATCTGAATTTTATAAAATATATGATAATCTACCGAATTTGATTAAATCTTTAACACAATATTACAACGATG
Organism: Megalonaias nervosa; assembly: GCA_016617855.1. Taxonomy (NCBI): domain Eukaryota; kingdom Metazoa; phylum Mollusca; class Bivalvia; order Unionida; family Unionidae; genus Megalonaias; species Megalonaias nervosa. Next base: position 18,727 of record JAECUM010096230.1, read on the forward strand.
ATACAAAGCAGCAATTTATCGAGTTTACCAAGCACCTAAATCAGGTCAAGTCAGATATATATTACGTCCAAAAGGTTATCATCGAAAATATAAAATTCGACTACGATCTTAAAAAAATATATCAAGAACATTAGCGGGTTAATTTTAACTATCAAAATTTAATTTTATCAGAATTTTGTATTTCCGAGCTAAATTTTCCAGATAAAACACTTATAAATCCTATCTTTCCAAAAATTCTTAAATCATTGGAAACAATAAACAAACTATCACCAGGTATTCTCAAACACGATAATGATCCGTACGGGGGCGGCAGACATTTATCACCCGGCATAGTAAATATAACATCAACGATCGCGGTCAATCTAGTGTGTGACGCCATCGATGGAAGTTATCAAGTAGATTTACAAAACTCTAATCAAGCTCAGCAAGGATACATTTTATATTCGTTTACCCCCCAAGATCCACCAGGGTATTTGATCGTATCAGAACCAATCAACGTTGTTTATTTGCGTGTGCATAATCTACTGTTATCAAGGATAAATTTAAGCTTACTGATCAGTCTGGACACCTTTTGGATTTACGAGGAGAATCATTAAATGTAAATCTGTATGTGAGATCATAGAACAAAAAAAAAATTGTCAAATAAATTTGAATAAATCTGATTTTTTACTGAAAATTTCATAATTTGACGGGTATAATGGTACCCAAAAAAATAAAATTCGAAGAAATTCTAAAAAATCGGATGAGTATAATGGCACTCAAAAACACAAAATTCGAAGAAATTTCAGTGAAATTGTCTGATTTATTTTAAAATCTAACAAATCAATTTATTAGTAATAAAATAAATTTGAATAAATCTGATTTTTTACTAAAAATCGGACCAAATTTCGTAATTTGACGGGTAAGTTAGTACTCAAAACAAAAAAAAGAGAAATTCCGATTAAAATCTGAAAAATTTGACGGGTAAGTTACCCGATTAAAATAAACAATTGGACTGAATTTCACAATTTGATGGGCGGATTACCCGATCAATTTCCTAATCTGAATAAATCTAAATAAGTAAAACTTCATTAATAAAAAAATTAATTTGAATAAATCTGATATTTTTTTTTACTGAAAATCTGACTAAATTTCATAATTTGACGGGTAAGTGGTGCTAAAAAAAAAGAAATTTCGATTAAATTTGACTGGTAAGTTACCCAATTAAGATCCAAAATTTGACTGAACTTTATTTATTTTTTTTTTAACTTTATTTTAGCTGGTACCACGGTCACGGTAACACCGTTCGTTTCGTCGTCGTTACATTCACTTTCACTCTCACTGCGGGACGAGTAGTCTTCCGCCTGTAACTCTTCCGTGGCTTCGTTTGCGGACATAATTTCTCTTAGTTCTCTTATACGAGCGTTAACAGGTCTTTTTGTTTCGTATTCGTGAGATAATTCTGACCAAATTTTTTCGATTAAGTGTGCAAGGGGTACAAATCGTTTGACCTGAGCATCTGTAACTGCTGCCTACGACTATAACATTGCCTGAAGAATTAACTTTACAAATCTGTAATCGGCTGGTAGTGTATACCTGTTCTTGGATTTTCGAAATTGTAATGATTCAAAATCACACATAATTTTTCAGTATTAAGTTCATCAGAAATTTTTATACCGTTATGTTGTAATTGCTTAATAGCAACAATAACAGCATTAATATTTTTCAGAATTCAGTATATAATAAATATTTATTTAAAATAAAAAAAAAATATTATTTCTGAATCAGAATAAAAAACAAATATTCCTCAACGAGGAATGTTTTTTTTGCAGACGGCACAAACACATAAACATGATTATAGTGTTTAATTCTATGGACTTAACTAATTTAATTCTATGGACAGCATAGATACATATAAACTTAAGTAACTTATTTCTATGGACTTAACTCACTTAATTATATGGACAGCACAGAGACATATAGTAGCGTATTTGCAGCAATTATGTACAAGGATAGTAGCGTATTTACAGCAATTATGTACAAGGATAGTAGCATATTTACTGCAATTATGTACAATGATAGTAGCATATTTACAGCTATAACCCCCCCCCCATGTGTATTCCTAGATTGCCAAACGACATTTTAAAATGTTCAGAAGGCGATCCGTATTTGTGGATATTGGACGGCACAACACACAACGGGGCCTTCTCTACATTCAACAGATCATGCACACCCTCCCCCTTAATCAACCCCGGGGAGTGCAAAAGTGCACCCACCACGTAGTGATATGGTGGGAGAGTGTATTTTTCTTTGTTGAAGTTAGAGGAAACTGGGCGGGGCCCCACTATTAAGAACAATTTGGCAATAATACCCCCATCGACAATATGTCAGTTATGAGATTCGAACCCCAGACATCGAGTAAGAAAATTCTACGCGTTAGCACTCCGCCATTGTAAGTTCTTACAAATACATGTTTTAGAAATTGCTATGAAGTTACCTATGCAGGAACGCAGGCAACTTACGTACGACCAGTATAATGTCAGCGTAGTGTAAATTTTAATTTCTATAATAAATCTCACACACGTTTCAGAAGTTACCTAATACTGAATAAACTGCAGTGTGGATCTAAAATAAATCTGCCTGTGTCGTTTGTAAACAGATGTCGCCTGACATTCTGAATGTACACACAGGTCTATTGTGAAACTGAAGATCTAAAAATAACTTACCTGGAATTTACGGCTATATTGAAGATCTACCTGGATTGCATGTATATATCAAACTTGTGAACAAATCTGAATTTATCGGAGTGAAAAGGTGTTAAATATCCTTCTCTCTGATATAAATTATACTGATCCACTAACAGGTAATTACTTACAGACAATACTACACACAAAAAAAATAAATAAATCGCGACGGTCATGTAATCAAGCAGGACAACTGCTTAATTACTCTATCAGAGAGATATTTGCTTGACGGAGTTATCTCCCTTCATGTGTGATATTTAAATATAATTCGCTGATCATATTTAATTGAAAATGTAGATTTGGTTATATTATTTGCGACACGATATACAGAAGCTGGGTTAATACCAAAATATTTAGAAGCTGTATTTATCGATGGAAATATAATTTCTTCGCCTGTATACATATTTACATATTTAATAACTCTTGCACGTTTACAATGATTATTAACGCCATTTTTTTCCAAGTTTGCAATTCTGACTCTGCATAACAATTCGTAAATTTAATAAATAATTATTTTTCAGATTTGAATAATATGATCGATCACAAGTCCGTCTTCGATGACTCCATAATAACACTCGTATATGAATCTATCTGATAAATACTTTTTTCCAGCATTAAATCTAAGATAACCAGTATTATCAACAACACCGAATGTTTTTTTTTTAATCGACAGTGCCTAATTACACCATCTCGAGATGCTTCATAATTCTTGATGATGGGATGCTTCACAAATTCATTTTGTTCCATTTGTATAAAAATATTATTTGTCTAAATTATTATTTTGAAATCTGGCGAGATAATCTTCGGTGGTTTTTATTGGAGATTCAACATTTTTTTATCATAATATCATTTCAGCTTTCTGTATTTTTTACCATCACAACGCACACACAGCTGAGTTTCTCCTCTGACTCCAACACCTCATCGTAAACACGGTTTTGGTCCTAGACTCCCAAGTCGAAAACTTTGCATGTGGTAACCACAGAATTCATTTACGCATGCGCGGTTACAAGGAATTGTAAATCTTATCATAAGCCATCTGCATTGATTCTTTGCTTGTATCATTATATATAAAATTAAAGTTTAATTAAACATATATTTGCCTTAATTATAATATGGAGGAATTTACGAGATTATCCACAATTAAGCCTTCTAGAGCCAGATTTGATCTTGACAAACTGTCGGAATTTAAATTTAGTTTTTCCATGCATGATTTAGCGCTGATGAACAACGATATAACTGATCGTATCAGTAAATCCAAGAAAGAATTTCGCGACGATGGTGCAGTTCATGCGTGGTCAGCATTCAGATTCATGAATATTATCGATGGTAGAATGAATTACGAGCGAGGAAGAAAGGTTATTGACTGTCTCGATGATCACCGATATATAATTTTAATAAAATTTATTGTGCAGACAAACGACGACGTTTGGATTATCCGTGACAAACATGACCCTGTCCGTGCAAATGTTGGAAGTAGTATCGTCACGTTGAATAAAAATTCCAAACTACGAACATCGACTGGTATTGACAAACCATATTACAAACGAGGGTATCCTGTAACTACAGTTGTTTATGCGCTATATCCGTTAAATGATAAATCCAACGTCGATGATTTTAAACCGATGAAACTGTCAAGGATAAATTGTGTAGCTGAGCGAGTTACAGAGCACTTCGCAAACGCGATACTTGGAAACGGTTTAACGGATTTGGGACGTGAAAAAATAAACACATGGGCAGAAAAATTTAAAGATAACGGAATGTCTATCAGCGAAGTTGCTGAGTTAGAAAAATTATTAAACTTTCCGATTACGGTGAAGACATTAACCGGAGAGATTTTATACAAACCGAAATATAAGAAAAATGGAACTCCGATAACAATCATTGATCATAACGCGCATGCATGGACGTCCGCGGTGATGATATTTCCACGAGATAGAACAGTTAAATTTTATAGCGACTATATATTTGATTTTATCTACGATATCAGTAAGAGTGACCCTGTATCCGTGTGGTTATTCCGAAGTTCCGATGATGGAAATTAGGATCAGTTTGTAAGGCCTAGCGGAGAAATTTATCGTGCAGAATCACTCCACGAAGAAATGAATAATCTTGCTCGGAAATATTCGAACAACGATGAAGTTATGGAACAATTACTGAATAACTGTTTTACGTTTCCATCAGTTGCTGCTCACGCTGCTCAGGAGAAAAATTCATGGAAACCTACAAGATCGGAATTTATCGTTGATGTCCAACGTAGTTGTATCGAATACGGACAGGGCAGATTATGGAATACTCAATACAATTATAGCGACGTTATCTCAGTTGATATGGTAGCGTGTTATCCTGGAAGTTTTCTTGGATACAGACAGGGTTCTGAATACTTTAAGAGATTTGGTCATCCAACACACGAGATGACCAGAGTTGCAATAAATGGACCACTACCAGATTTTGACTTAACCTGATTTGCCTATATAGAGTCATTCGAGATTTACGGGGATCTCCATCCGATTGTTTATGCTTGGTTTGGAAGACATTTCTCAGAAAAACATTGGGCTCCAATAGTACTATTACAATATATGATTGATGTAAAACTACTAATATCGTTGGTTGAAAATGAAACGATAATATCGTATCGCAGAAACAAGTTTGGTTGCCAAAACCAGATAAGTTAGATGCAGAAAAAAGATATCAGGAAAGAATTTCCTAATCCTGACGAGGATGAAGTCGTTAAACTTATTAATGTTGTCTCCGGATACAGGAAAGAAAATAATGAGAAAGTTGCAAAGGATCTCAGCAGAAAAATAATCGGTAAGTTTACACAGGGTGGTGCGTATGATCATAAACGAACGTGTACAAGATTAATCATGGACGATGCAGAACTCGATTTCATAATTACTGATACAACGGAGAGAGGTACATTTACAAAGCGAAATGATGTTTATTTATCTAACGGAACTAAATTAGGTACAACTGTGAATTATACTGATGGTGAGTCGCCGCAATTTATTCATTTAAGATCCTCGATGCTCGTGTACGTTTCGATAAACTTATTATCGATGATAAACAGATTTGTTGATGCCGCAGTTAGAGTCGCCACGGAATAATTTTTATAAATAAAAAATATTTGGATTTGCTAAATAAATTACTTGGCACTGGTGAATGGGGATCATGGAGAATAAAACAAGAAAATATATTTAGTTATTCTGAATCTGCCGACGTTGAAATTAAGGAAACATATTACAAGAATAATAATCAAATACCAGCATCGACAGCGCCATCTGTGTATGATCCTGTAGCCAGGCATAAAACCGTTTATCTTAATGGGTGTGGAGGTTCTGGTAAAACAACACGTACGATTTAATTATTTCGGAATTTTGATATGATTGTGCTGACGCCCACACACAGACTCACCAGAGAAATGAATGAACGAGGGATAAAATCTCAAACTTATCATAGTTTCTTTAGATGGTGCGGACACGCGTGGACGTCATCGCGGATGGGTGAGAAATACATTACCAAGATTATTATCTGGGACGAAATTTGTACAGTGTCACTGAAAGTATTAAAAATGTTTCTTGATTGGTTGTTATTGAAGAATACTGCTGTAATAATGTGTGGCGATCATGGTCACCCACCACCCTTTGTTGGACAGTCTCCACACTAATGGTTAAAAACGTTTGTAGATTATTACGAAGAAATAAATGGTGATCATAGAGCTATTGATGAGCCCCTGAAAGAATTTAAAAAGTTAATCAGACTGCAGCCAGATAGAATACAGTGCGAAATAATGCGTGGAGTAATTTCAGAAACTACTATGAATGATTTTTGGAATTTATGGAGGCCAGTTAATTTGATAGTTGCAAGTAGAAAAATAGTTCGTGATACACTTCAAGATAAATTATTTCTGTTACATAAAGAAAAGTTTTCAAATCTACCTGTACCATTGTGTTATCGCCCAGCAGATACTCGACAATAGAATATTGAAGTTGAAATTCTGGGTGGTGGTAAACAAAATCTTGTACTAAATGATATTGTTTTAGTTCCTGTCAGTGCTGTTACGACCGAGTTGAGCATGAGTAAAACTCCATGGACGTAAGAATACGCTATAACGATTCATTCATCACAAGGATTAACTATTTCTGACACAAATATTTGGATTATTGATGATTGGATCGAATGGTCAAATTTAGTTTATCTCGCGGTGTCTCGAGTCAGAAGAATATCTCAACTGCGGAGGGTTATTATGGACTGCGTAATAACCGAAGAAATCACTGATGATGTAAATAATGAAGTTATCAAGAAAAATTATCTGGGTATCGACAATCTGACAAAAAATAAAAATAAAAAAAAAAATAATCGCGACTTTGATCTCGACGTTGAATTTATCATGACACTGAAACAACAACACAATAATCACTGTACAAGTTGTAACTGGAATATGTTGTGGCAGTACTGGAATAATAATCTAAGATAGTTTACCGTTGATAGAATTAATAGTAGTCTTGGTCACACACGCGAAAATGTGATGCTGACATATCTTGAGTGCAATCGACGTAGGGGCGACAGTTTACAGAAGTGAACGCGGTGGTAATTGTGTGTCTTCAATAATTACTTGTAATTGTTCACGTACAAATCCACGTTGAGGAGCAGTGGAATCTAGTCTATAGATTGCAGGTTTACTTGTGGATCTAACCACGCTGGAAATTTTATGTGTGGTCACACTCTAGATAGGATCAGTTGCTCTTTGTTTTTTTACCCCTTCAAGTTCACCAGGTTCATATAAATATCTGACAGTCACATTATCTAATACTGGCTGGTTTGAAAAGTCACGTCGTTGTATTGGTATATATTTCTTTGTAATCGCGACGGTGGGTTTCATAGAAGTTGCACGAGTAATTTCATTATTTAACTCAGCTATCACACTTGGTAATCTTGCAACCCATTCGCGAGATCTCTTATCTGCCTAAACTATTTCCTTCGCATACTGGTATCTAAATAATCTCTCAGCAAGTGTTCGATTAAATCGTTCAACAATTGCCTGATCGCGATGAATTGCGGTATGTTCTCGTCAGATTTTGACATTATGTTGTTTCATCAACGACGATACTGCACCAAGAAATTCTTTACCAGGATCAACCTGTAATAGTTGTGGCCATTGCAAGGGTCCTCGTTGATAAATTCGTTCAAACGCAGATGAAACTTCAGTTGCTGTCTTTGCTGATAGCGGTTCTGCTTCTTTATACCTACTTGCAACGTCAACGACAGTTAACGCGTATTTGTATATGCGTGATCGACGTCAACCAGTTTTAATAGTATCGTGTGGTAAAAACAAAATATCTGCTTGATGAACTTCATTGGGAGTACTGACATCAAAATAGGCTTACTGAATTTTTTAGGTGGACGTAGATAGGCTTGCCATATTGCCTGTCGTGCTAACCAATTTGCAGAAACAGAACGTGAGACTTTTCCTGCTTTAGCAAGTTTATTAATCGCTGCTCTGCCTCTCCAATATCCTCTTGGATTATAATAAACCGATTCCATTATTATGATAATAATCAGTTGATTAATTACCAGCCCCTAGGACTAGTTTACCTTTCATCGCAGATTTTACCAGAAAGATAGCAAGTTTCTCTCTGAGAGATTTATCAGGTATAGAATTTAACGCATGAATCAACTTCACATCTTCGAGGTGCCGTTGTTGTAAATCTTTGCTTTTATACGCAACATCATGAATATGACACGCTTGATCAATTGCGTTTATTGGATACTCTCCCGGTTTTGGTTGGTCTTGGTTATCGAGTCGGATATCATAACGAGTTCCAGGACTACAGCAATTATAGCGAGGCAGATGTTTCTCACCAGGGTACTTGGCCCATGGAGTTCCTGGTAATTTTCCCAGCGAAATAGCAATATCACCGCCGGATTTAGTTTCAACGAAACAAATCTAAATTTTTTTTGTGCCCCATTTTTCGCATTTACCTGTAAGAGCACGTTTTTTTATTTTTGGTTGTCACTGTAGTTAATCCACTGGTGGACGTGGGTACTCTACATCGAACACAATATAGATCCATGTTATTTATTATTATGTATATAATTGACATTTCAACCACACATTTTCATCAGAATCCTTTCCTGTTTCTGTTCCCCTCTCCTCCCTCATGCATAACGGACAAACTACGCAGAAATGTGGAGTGAGAAAGAAAAGGAATTTGGGCTGGATTAAAACCTTGAAATAGAAATTACACCAAGTAACCTACAAGAATATGTTTCGTAGCAACGATACTTGTACACTTTCCTTGGGATTTGTCTACAGTGTTAATCAATGATACAAAGTTGCAAACCATGTTGACATTATACAGTAAATTCCTCGGTTATGTGGTACACATACTGTGATGTATTCAATGTTTTGTTTTTGTTGTTGTTTCTTAAACATAATATAATGTTCTAATCGATTATTAATTAAATATGAAAATGTCCAAGGGCCTCTCTCTCTCTCTCTCTCTCTCTCTCTCTCTCTCTGGACCATCGCAGCAAGATAAGGGCTAAAATCTATGAAATGACGAACGTAGAGGATTTTCGTTTGTGTCATCCCACGATATCTCTGGACTTTATGAATGATGGTAAAAGTTAAGTCAAACCGACGAAAGGAAGAGAGAGAGAGAGAGAGAGAGAGAGAGAGAGAGAGAGAGAGAGAGTTTATGGTCGGTGGTACCGTTACTAAGGCAGAATAATGACTTAGATCAGCTTTAAATATATTAAAATATTTTAGTTACCTTTTGTTGGTTCGTCATTTCGCTTAGTTTCTATTCCACATTAATTTCCATGAACCGATTTGTGAATGGCTTAGTGCTCATGTTAATGGGGTAGCTAACCATGTGTTTGTAGTACTCTACTTTTATTATTAAAACTATCTTTCATGTTTAAATCATAAGTGTGTATTATATTGATTTAATTAATCTGAAGAAAAATAGAAACTAAAAAAAGAAAACAATCAGCTTATTAATATGCAAAGTGATTGTGAATAGCCACAAAAGGATGTGATGTGAGGAGTTCATTCAGTAGGTCAATACACAGCTGCCTGTAGTAAATATTAACTCCGTTCAAAGGGCAAATATATGTATTTGTATGTGATATAAATAAAATATTTGTCAGTATGTACGCTGTATCAAAGATATACCACTCGTTGTATAAATTTTTAATTCAAAGGAAACTCGGCAAGCCTCGTTTCCTTTTAATGAAAAATTTATGCATCTCGTGGTATATCATTGATACAGCGTACATACGTGATGCAAAGTGTTGACTAAGTCATAAGTTTATTAATATTTATTTTGGTCACTTTGCATCACGTATCACTCGGCATTAAAACTTTCTGCTGACTTTATCAACAATTTGCATCACGTATCACTTGGCAATAAACCTTTCTGATAATTTTATCAACAATTTGCATCACGTCTCACTTGGCAATAAACCTTTCTGATAACTTTATCAACTATTTGCATCACATATCACTCGACAATAAACCTTTCTGATACCTTTATCAACAATTTGCATCACATATCACTCGGCAATAAACCTTTCTGATAATTTTATCAACAATTTGCATCACGTCTCACTTGGCAATAAACCTTTCTGATAACTTTATCAACTATTTGCATCACATATCACTCGACAATAAACCTTTCTGATACCTTTATCAACAATTTGCATCACATATCACTCGGCAATAAACCTTTCTGATAATTTTATCAACAATTTGCATCACGTCTCACTTGGCAATAAACCTTTCTGATAACTTTATCAACTATTTGCATCACATATCACTCGACAATAAACCTTTCTGATACCTTTATCAACAATTTGCATCACATATCACTCGGCAATAAACCTTTCTGATAATTTTATCAACAATTTGCATCACGTCTCACTTGGCAATAAACCTTTCTGATAACTTTATCAACTATTTGCATCACATATCACTCGACAATAAACCTTTCTAATAACTTTATCAACAATTTGCATCACATATCACTTGGCAATAAACCTTTCTGATAACTTTATCAACAATTTGCATCACATATCACTCGGCAATAAACCTTTCTGATAACTTTATCAACAATTTGCATCACATATCACTCGGCAATAAAACTTTCTGATAACTTTATCAACAATTTGCATCACATAACACTCGGCAATAAACCTTTCTGATAACTTTATTAACAATTTGCATCACATATCACTCGGCAATAAACCTTTCTGATAACTTTATCAACAATTTGCATCACATATCACTCGGCAATAAAACTTTCTGATAACTTTATCAACAATTTGCATCACATATCACTCGGCAATAAAACTTTCTGATAACTTTATCAACAATTTGCATCACATAACACTCGGCAATAAAACTTTCTGATAACTTTATCAACAATTTGCATCACATAACACTCGGCAATAAACCTTTCTAATAACTTTATCAACAATTTGCATCACATAACACTCGGCAATAAACCTTTCTGATAACTTTATTAACAATTTGCATCACGTCTCACTTGGCAATAAACCTTTCTGATAACTTTATCAACTATTTGCATCACATATCACTCGACAATAAACCTTTCTAATAACTTTATCAACAATTTGCATCACATATCACTCGGCAATAAAACTTTCTGATAACTTTATCAACAATTTGCATCATATATCACTCGGCAATAAACCTTTCTGATAACTTTATCAACAATTTGCATCACGTCTCACTTGGCAATAAAACTTTCTAATAACTTTATCAACAATTTGCATCACATATCACTCGGCAATAAAACTTTCTGATGATTTTATCAACAATTTGTATCACGTATCACTCGGAAATCAAACTTTCTGATAACTTTTTCAAAAATTTGCATCACGTATCACTAGGCAATAAAACTTTCTGATGACTTTATCAACAATTTGTATCACGTATCACTCGGCAATAAAACTTTCTGATGACTTTATCAACAAATTTGTATCACGTGTCACTAGGCAATAAAAATAATATGACATCAGCATCAACATCATAGTCTAGTCTAACTTTGGAATATCAGTCACATCATTGTTCTTACAAAAAATCAATCTACTTAACATTTTGAATTAATCAAAATTATTAATTACTTTTTGATTATAAAAGAAATCTGGTTAATTAATCAAAATCAATATCATTAACCTTTCTATTTAATCCCAATGACTCTTTTGTTGTGCCTTCAACAGTGGAAATAAACTCAGCAGTAAAACACCTAAAATACATAGCACATAAGATATACCTTTTATCCGATAAAATATTAACGTCACCTAAAATAAAATATATATTCATCGCTTTTATTTTGGCAAGTAATAATCTTGTTTGCAAAAATCATTCCAATTTTTTTTTAATTTTAAATTTCGAAGTAACTTCAGTAAATCTCTAACTCCACTTTGGAGTCTCTCATCGCTACCTCATTCCGATTTATTCTCCCAACCCGAAAAACATCTGTCACACTGTCTTCTTCATTTGTTTATTGAGCAGACACTTTCAAATTTTACAACGTAGTTTCAAACTTATATTTAACGACTGTATTAACAGCAATATAATTTTGTTATTTCTTTGAATATTGTGCAACATCTGTTATAATGGACCTAAAATATTGCTGTGCTTGTCAATTTCTTTTAAACCTGAAATCAGTTGTCCCAAATATACATGAATTATAATACACTTCCTCTCTTGCTTCTCGTTTGCTTCATTATCTCTCAGTTTCATGTATTCCTTTCATTCCTTCTTAATTTCTTTTTCTATATCTTCAGACAAGATGGCGGCTGTATGTTGGCAAGCTATTCAACGATGGGTCATTTTATGGATAAAATAGTAATATGCAGGCAACTAATAAGCGACATGTACTATAAACTCAGCTAGACGGTGATACAAATTATACGAAAAATATTGAGGATTCTTCATTTTTTGTGACAAAATGTCGTCTCAAGTTCTTCTCAAGACCGGGATCTATTCATATGCAAATGAAATCACAATGAACCTAATGAATCCATGTTTGCGAAATATTTATACATGCCTGACACAACCAAGTACAACATGTCAATGTACTTTTGTGCTAACTGTTATGATGTAATTTCTTGAGATAGCTAAAATATTGTTTTTTGAGGAATTTTTAGAAAGTGTGATTTTCGGAATTATAATTTAAATTCATACAATTTTAATAAATATGATCATTGTTAGAATTTGTGTACTATGTAATTCTGCTGTGTTGCCTTTAACAAAGTTTATCAGTGTTACATCTGTGTCTTGTAGTAGAGACTATCATTCACTCTAGCTTGTAAACAAATCTTCTGTACAGACAATATCATTCACTCTGTCTTGTAAACAAATCTTCAGTAGAGGTTTGCTCACGCCGGTAAATTTTCAGACATCACTAAAACTAGATTAGGATCTAAGTTGCGTGCTGAAGCAGTTTCTGAGCATGCAAAGGGTTGTGCCCTATTATGGTAAAGCTAACGTCTCCCAGAATAGAGATCGCTATATATATCCCCGCTCTCACGGCTTGGTCAAAAATTGCTGTGCCGTAGATTTAGATTCTTGACGACCTTTTTTTCCAGTTAAGACGAATCTAATTTTAGTTAGAGATTTTTCTTAGGTGTACAATGCATTGAGAAATAATATATGTAGAAGTTATTTCATCTACCTCTTAAGAACTTGTATTATTATTATTATTATTATTATTATTATTATTATTATTATACAATATGAATATAAATATAGTGTGTCTCGGATTATTTAAATTTATTTAGAATTGGTGTTAATTTATAATATTAAGTTCGGTTTTTGTAGAAATAATAATAATAATAATAATAATAATAATAATAATAATGCTTTATTTATAGAGGGTGACTCATTAGTCAGAAAGGACTATTCTCCCTTGAGGCCCTCTTAAGGAGAGTATAACAATGCACATTATATGAAGATAGCAATAGTTACTGTTTATTTTTGACATATTTAGTATTAAAATACTAACTTCCATTATCTATTAGAAACACATACATGCTCATGATATCTCTTCTTAAATACTCTAATGTTTTCAGCAGATTTTACACAGAACTGTACCAGAGTATTGGAAGCTCTTTTTAAATTGCTCTGTTCTTGGTTTTGGTGCTATAAGGTTTCCATGTAATATTGATCTCAACTGGTATTGTGTTGAAAAAGGCTTGAATAAGTCCTGAAGATACTCTGGTGCAGTTCCATGTAGACATTTATATAAAAGAACTGCCTTGTGAAAATCTATCCTGTCATATATTGTGAACCATTTGAGTTCTGTAAACAATGCTTTTGAGGATGATCAATAGATGCATCTAAAATTATGCGTGCTGCTCGTTTCTGAAGTTTGTAAATCCTGTCAAGCTCAGATTTAGCACAGCTTCCCCATACATTTGAACAATAATCCATTGTTGGAAGAATATAATGCTTGTAGTATAGATTGCGCGTTTCCGTAGGTAAATATTTCTTGATTCTGCTGAGTAGGGCAATTTTTGATGACAGTGTTTTACAAAGCTTATCAATATGGTCATGCCATAATAAATTATTGTCAACGGACACACCTACAAGCTTTTCATGTTGGACATTTTCTAACGGATGATTATTTATTGCAAGAGATAGTTCTGGGTTCCCTGACTTGAGTAGCTTTTTTGATGTCCCCCAAAATTAGTCTGAGTTTAATCTCATTTGGATAACTTCAGTATCAGAACTAGATGTATACAAGGTTGCATTGTCTGCAAACAAGTCTGTATTTGTGGATTCATTATTTAATGGTAGATCATTGATATAGATAAGGAAGAGGAGAGGACCTAAAACCGAGCCTTGAGGGACCACCGAATGAATAGTGCGAGTTTGAGAGTTAATATTGCCAATGCTTACTCTTTGAGACCTTTGGTTTAGATATGATCTAAACCAGTTTAACTAAGGATTGTCGAACCTGTAACATTTCAACTTTTGCAACAGAATTTCATGATCAACAAGCAGAAAGGCTTTCTTGAAGTCAAGGAAAACAATCCCTGTCATATGTCCATTATCCATTTCCTTCAGCCAAAGATCAATTAATTTGGTAAGTTCTGTTTGGCACGAGTGGCACTTTCTAAATCCTGATTGCGCTTTATGAAATAGAGAGTATGTGTCAAAAAATTTATAGACCTGAATGGCTACATGTTTTTCAATTAATTTTGACAATACAAGTAGAATTGATATTGGTCTGTAATTCCCTGGATCTTCCTTTTCTCCTTTCTTAAAGATAGGTGTAACCTTTGCACATTTCAGAGTTTCTGGAAAATTACCACTCATTATACTTAAGTTTGTGATATGCGTTAATGACTTTGTTATTACTGGTGCAGCAATTTTAAGAACTCGTGGACCAATACCGTCCAATCCAGAGGATTTATTAATATTCACCTTAGTTAGCATATGAAAAACATCAGTTTCACTAACATTAGCTATTGAAAAATAATTATCATCAGGAATTTTCGCTCTTATAAATGATAGAAGAGCGTCAAGTTCAACTGGGATGTTAGTTTGGTTCTGAATACTGTTACTGGAGATGCTTATGAAGAAATTGTTGAACATTTCCACAATGTCTTGTACAGATGTTGCTATATCCTCATTTTGTTTAAGTGTAGGGGGAAAACAACTGTTCTTGGGTGGGTTCAGCTCTTTTAGATGCTTCCATAATGTCTTGGTACTCTTACTTTCTTCAATAGCCTGTTTATAAAAGTTTTCTTTTGCCTTATCTATCAGGTGCTTAGTTTTATTCCTCCACTTTCTATAGCTTTTCATGTCTTTTTTCTTGTGGAAATTGTCTCTTAGGTGCCTAGCCTCATTGATCTCAGGGGTAATCCACTTGGGGGTAATTTGCTGTTTAACCCTTTTTGTTTTAATTGGGGCATGCTTGTCTAAGGCTGCATTGAACATTTGATACCATTTTTCTAACGCAGTATTGACATTAGTTATATTGCAGACTGATTGGAAGGGTTTGCAAACTAAATCATTTAAGAACATTTTCTCATCAAACTGTTTAAAGTCCCTGTATTGTATTTCAATGTATTGGCCATATTTAGATGATCTCGGAACATGTCTTGTTATACAGACTGGGTAGTGGTCACTCAGTGAGTACACTGGCACAATAATTTCACTTATGTTATCAGGTTTATTAGTATAGACATGATCAACGATAGTAGCACTTTTATCTGTTACTCTAGATGGGGTGTTAATTGAGTAAAATTGTAAGTTTCAAAGTTACTTTTCCATGTTAATGGTTGAACTTTCATGTAGTCAATGTTAAAATCACCTAATATGATAGTTTCTAAATCTTCCTTTAGTAATGCTTTTTGAACTTGCACCTCAAATCTATTAATCCAATCAGTTGTGGAACTAGGTGGCCTGTAAACTGAACACAAGAGTATTGGCTTTGATTGGGCAAGAGTTACTTCGATCCAGATACTCTCTATCTCAATAGTCTCTAGATCAACATGTCTGTTATAACTAATGGAACTGTCTACATAGAGAAGAATACCCCCACCCCCCATGGATTCCCTATCTTTTCTTTCACAGTTGAACCCCTGTATTTGGAGAGCCAAATCATCAGTATCATCAGAAAGTAAGGTTTCACATAGACCTAGAATATTGACTGATGTAGTCTGCTGTAACATTAACTTAATCTCGTTCAGTTTAGGGAGGATGTGTTGTACATTTAGGTTGATTACTTGCAGACCTCTTTTGAGGAGGCCAAAGGCATGACAATTTTGATCAGAGGATTGATTTTCAGACAAGGTAGTATGCAATGTATTGTTTTTAGACACTTGAGGAGCCTCAGAGGGAAAAGTAACTTGAACAGTATCACATAGTTGTTTACATGCTAACAAGTTGCACTTTGTACACAAATCAGATAGTGCCTGAAACCTGTTTATAGAATTATAATTATTACATTGAAAAGTATACACATATTCCAATGCATTTTGTTGATGGATATGTGTTGTAAAGGCCTGTACATCACTGCCTTCTACCTATTGGTATGTGCACAACTTTTGCTTATGTCCTAGTTCATTACAAACATGGCAACGAATCTGTTTTCCATGCAGACACCGCTGTGTTACGTGACCGTGCTCTCCACAATACAAGCAATTTTCTGATTCATGCCTAACCCCTTTTTATAAGCCTTATGTACTGGTCTATATTCTTTGCGAGCAAGGCAGTGCCTCTGTTGGACAAGTGGATTCGGTCTCGTTGGTATAATTGTTGGTTCACTCGATTATCTTTGAAGAAAGTCCTGTATTGCGGAACAAAGAGTATTTGGAAATTCTCACACAACGTACTTAGGGTGTCATTTAGTGGAGTCATAAGTACATCTCTTCTTGGCGGTAGACCTGAGATGATTATTTTACACTCTGTGTTTCTGGACCTGATGGCATACAACAAGCTTTCATAATCATCCTCAATACCCTTTAAAGATTGGCCATTACTGTAATTATTGCCACCGATGATAAGAATTACAGTATGATATTGTGACATATCCATTTCCAATATTTTTCCTGTAATAGTATTAATAGTTGCACCCCTGTGGGTTTTTACGTCAGTTTTATATAGTCCTCTTGTTTTACTCCTTTGATTATTGACGATCCTATGAGAAGAGATCTGTCTTTAATTACGTTGCTGATTTTGACAAGTGGGGGTTTCAGATGTATTGCTTGGACTTCTTGATTTCCATGATTAGACTGACTGAGAGTTTGGTTTGCTACCAACTTCATGCTACAAAATAATTTATTTAGAAATTACAGGAAATAATATTTTAGTTTCTAGAATGAACATTTAATAAAATACTTTGATTGAAAATAACTTTGGTATTAATTTGTAATATTTTATTCTCAATCATTTCTGCACCACTGGCAATTTATTTGGCTTGAATTATAAAAAAGCCCCCAGAAATTATAGAATTGTGTGAAGTTGGTTAGCTCTAGTTAAATATCGCATTTTTATTATATATTTTAAATGATTTGTGTGTAACTTTTCTTCCATATCTATTGTAGTGTTGTTTAATTTTAATAAAGAATTGCTGTGCCACAGATACCGCTCCGGTGGCCTAGTGGTAAGAGCGTCCGCCTCGGATGCGGGAGTTCGAGGGTTCGATCCCCAGCCGAGTCATACCAAAGACTTACAAACATGGTACTAACAGCTGCCTCGCTTGGCGCTCAGCATTAAGAGGTTAGTGTTAGGACTGGTCGGCCTGGCGTCAGGATAATGTGACTGGGTGGGACGTCATGCTGCATGTCTGCGGCATGATGCCCCAGTGCTAGACATCACTATAAACTGCCACACTGAAAAGTCGTTAAAGCTACGTTAAAAAATCTAAATCACACTCGCATCACACGCTGTCCCACTGACTTAGATTCTTGACTTCCTTTTTCCAGTTCTATCCCAGTTCTTCTTCACATGTATTAGCGATGTAACATCTACATTGCTGGAGTGACAAGGAAGCCAGGGTAACATTTTCCTTTTCTCCCTCTCTTTCGATATTCCGACCACACAACATGGGGAAAAAATCACTAAGATCACCATTTTTTCATGAAACTAACCGTGTCTGATTAGTTGCTTGTTTACGAGCTCACAAGAGTTGAATGAGTAGCCCTCATACCCTCCAAAGGCAGTCATGCAACATTCAAAATTCATACTATTGACAATTTTGACGAAGCCAATATTTTGAAATAGTAATCAATCACAAATGAAATTGTAATGAATACTGGGCTAGCCGACCTTCACAGATCTGATGATGGGATTAAACCTACACACTTAAGTTCGAGAATCGGACATGCTAACCACTAAGCAACATCAGCTGCCTGGATGTAAAACCGAGGTGGATGTAAAACCGTGAAGTATGCTTTTCTTGCGTGCTATGATTTAACGCATAATGCTTTGAAACCGTTACGTTCGAGAAACTGAACGTCTCCATGCAAGGCATCGCTTTTCTGGACAATAGTCAGCAAGGGCTGTTATTTTTCCAATATCCTCGAAACATAGGTACTGTCCGGAAATGTGTTATGAGCGTTTAGCGTCCTCTTCTGAAAATGCTGGTTACTGGTTGGAGGTTGTCTGCACTCTTTCCATCTCCCCATCACTCGTCTGCATTTATTTACATTTGGTAGGAGATTACTGACCTCTTATCACAATCCAGCAGATGTCCTGTGTTATATCAAGAAAACTCTATGCCAATTGGCAAATATAAAATGAAACAAACTTCAGGTATTTTTTTCATGCAAGCACGATGGGATGAGAGCGAGCAGGAGAACAAAGAGGGGTAGAAGGTTAACTATTCCAATACCAGTCCAGTCCCTCTCATTTATATTCTTTGCCTGTAAAACCCATCTTACCGCCTTCCTTCCTTAAATTCCCATTTATACACTGATAAACGAGCTAATCGAATTTTCTTATAAAAGGTTGTCATTACATTAGCGGTTAAAATGAAATGCAGTTGCATCCTCTAACATAATGAAGCAAACTTTATTACGCAATGAGTTATGGTTAATGCGATTCATTTTGCAATTAATTTACTGTGATCATGACGCTGTTACATTCTTTGTAATTAGATTTTGAACAGCCTTACAATTATATCCGCCAATAATCTAATTGAAATTCGTCATTACAAATAACCAAAACAAAAAATTAAATCACATGCAACCCCCATTCATAATAATGTGAACCGTATTACAAGATACGTTGGGATTGGATACAACTGGGACCCATTTTATAATAATCTTACGACGTCTAGTATATTATATTATGATGTTATATTAGTTTTAATTATATCCGAGTAATTATTGTTTAAATTTATAGTGTTAAGCGGTCTAATGAAATATACCTTGAATTACAAATATTATGACAATAGGAGTTAAAACTGCATATAGTTGCAACCATTGTTGTAATTAAGAAGACTGTATAATAATATTTATTGTGATTTCAAGCAATTGTAACCCCTATGTAATAATCATTACACTTTTTGCAACTTAATTGCAATAGGTATTTGTAGCATTTAGATAGGAGAAGCTGTGTTCCCCGACACTTATACATAATAGGTGATTCAGTAAAATATTTCCCGAACAATTAGAATTTTTACAATAAGGGTGAAACTGTCTGCAGTCGAAACCACTACTGTAACAAGTCAGATTTGATCACAATACGCCACTGTAACAAATCAGACTTCATTACAATGCATTACTGTAACAAATCAGACTTTATTACAATGTACTACTGTAACAAGTCAGACTTCATTACAGTACGCTACTGTAACAAATCAGACTTTATTACAATACGCATTAAATGTATGCCATCGTAACTCCAGTTGTAATAATTACAACAACTTGCAAAAATGTCTTGCCAAACATATTTAATGACACGTTTTCGCTGCAAGGCGCAATAGTGTGCTCAGAATTAATTTGGTAAGATAATCATGCGACTCTGCCATCTGTTTTCTTATTCAGCACTTAAGAAGCTAAAGCCTTACAGCTTTTAATGTCATGGAGAGCAACATTAGGGTAAATGTTTCATAATGTTGTAGCATTCTAGGCAGGTAAAAGGCAAAAGAAAATCTATTCTAAGAATCCAACAATGATCTGGTCCCAGATTAACAAAACTTTTCAAAATTTTATAAAACTGAGCTTTTAGAATATCTTATTGCATGTTTAGTGTGTATGATTTTTTTAGAAGTCGGACATTAAAATGTAGCAATAAAATCTTGATTTCTCATTAAAGTAGTCGTATCTTTTATTTGAGGATATTTCGACGACTTCCTCAAATTAAAGGAATTCCTCCAGTCTTTTTTAAGACTAGAAGGTTTCCATATTTTAAAACAGGAAAATTGATTTTTGAATCATTTACACTATATCTACTTCTGAGAAACAAAATAATATTATCTAAAGTATAATTTTCAATTTGAGGAGAAAATTTGGGCATTTTAGTGAAAAAAGGGGGAGGTAATCCCAAATTTCAAAACTTCTCGCGCACGTCTTCAACTAAATATTTTGATGTCTGATTGGCTAATGTCAAATCACTGACCAATCAGTTGTCATATTTAGGTGAGCGTGACACTGGGTTTTGAGGCATGGTGCTTGCGTGGACTGGTTTCGGGAGAGGAAGATATCATCGATCACCAAATTTGCGAACACTATTTAACTCTGGACCAAGTTGTTTTGCGACGATGCGTGAAAGCCCTTATCGTAATGAAAAACCTCGTATCGTGAAGCGCTGAGAGAGAGAGAGAGAGAGAGAGAGAGAGAGAGAGAGAGAGAGAGAGAGTCGGGTAGGTATGATCGTCATCCGTTTTGTTTATTTGTTTGTTTCCCTGTAGTAGTGTAGGATAATGTAACATATTCTTACTTACTCCTTTGTGAATAAATCCCGAAAAGTCCACGGCCGTATGTCATACTCATCCGAAGTAGCTCTTCCGGTCACGGTAAACCGCTTTAGGAAGGGATCTAAATCAGCCAGAGCTGAATGGCGTCTCTGATAGAATAAATAAATAAATAAATAAATAAATAAATAAATAAATTAAGTGAATATTCATCTATTCATCACTCACTAATTAATTCACCATCGATCCTTCGATCTACAGTCTTGGCTCAAATATGCTGTTATCAAAATAAAAGTATCCACAAATGAATCTGAGTACCAGGAACTACTTTTAGAAACGAATTCAAGCTTTGACTTAATGCTTTTGTACGGACAAATACATAATAAAAACGTCTTTATATCAGGAAACCTCTTTGTGAAATGATACTTTCAGAAATCCGAATAAAATCCTTAAATATTTCCTCTCTGTTTAAAAGACTCCTACGTCCGAAACGTCCATATCTAGAACATTTGTTCTTGTCGCCAAGTAATGACAGTAAACTTAACACAGATATTTTTAAATTATGCTTTCTTATTTGCTTTAAAGAGGATTATAGTTTGTGACTGGAAATGTAAACACATACATATATCATTTGCAAATGACGGTGTCTTTATATAAAAGACACTCGCCCATTAAGAAAAAAGTTATTGGTTTTCATTTGTTTTACTTTTCTCGAGGGTACAAGTGTGCGCTTTGTTACGAGTCTATGCTCTTAAGATAGGTAACAGAAAAGAGTGAAAGACAACAAGTTTTGTAAAATTTAACAAATATTTTTATTTCCCTAGAATACAAAGTGAAAATGAGAAACAGCAACTGACGGTATTTGCGAATTAAATCCCAAAATAATCCAAGAATTACAGGCACAAGTCCGAGTAATTTAAAGTCCTGAATAAAATTCAGTAAAAGTCCCAAAGAAGTCCCAAAACTGAAGTCGATGACGTGTCTGTGGTATCTATTGAAGTTTTGATGTGTCAACACTGTTTTGTTGAATCACAGAAATATAATTCCAGGTTTGAATATACTTCAAATTCCAGTGAATGTCTTATCCAAGAATTTTGTCAGAGCACTTTCGTATTTCCAGAGAAAATAATCACTTAAATTCAATAATTTGAAGAAAATAAAGTTCAGCCCAAATTGGTCTCAACATAATACAACTTGAAGTGCTAGATGTTGAAGGACGAATGACAAAGTCCTCACAATCACAAGATTAGATAGTTCTCTACCTGACCTCAGGTCACAATTAGCATTTTCTAAAAAAAAACATTACCTAATGGAAAATAACTTTCTAGAATGATCCTGATGTTTACAAAATCAAAAACATTACCTGTAAAATTCACTTGGGAAACTCCAAAACTTTGACCTAAATCAACATATTTACTTCTTCTATTAATGAAGAGGTTGATATTAAGCCCATAAACATAGAGACTAATTTAGCTGTGTATTAGTTGTTGACATAAAATGAAATAAATGAATAAATAAAAAAGTAAATCAGGTGAAGCAGAAATGAACTCAGTTTTGGACAAGGTCAAGTTCAGCATACAATGTTACATTACAATAGCATGTAAAGGATGTTACGTATCGGCTTGTTCAAAGTAACACAAAGAAAGAGTGACTACAACAAGCTTTGTAAATTTTAACAAAAGAATTTATTTCCCTAGAAAACACGGTAAAAAGGTAAATAGATGAAACGAGACTTACGATTTACGAAGAAGATCCAAAAATATGACCTAAAATTGTGAAAACACAAGTCCTGTGAATAAACAGTTCTAATTTGATATAGTCTGAATCTCACTTCCGTTCCAAGATGGCGGATGATGACGTCAGACGAAGGCTAACACAAAATGTCCAGAATTTTCACTGTAAAGCACAATTTGTATTGTTCTGTTCCGATTTAGAAATAATTTCATCAAATGTCTTTCTCCAAAGCAAGTAGTGTTGTTCTCCAGGGAAAATAATTATTTAGAAAGTAGATGAAATACAGCTACCACCACTAACAACACACATGTTGTTCCTCGTACGAATGCGCAACTCTTTCCAGCACAGAAATACCTTTCTTAAGGTATTATAAACTCTGTAAGATGTTATGATGTGACTCTGAACTACGACTGACTACGACTACGACTACGACTAAACATTTCTTACAGGTAACTGAGCATTTAAAACAAGCTAATGCGTCATTACATGTACACACGCATGAAGGACACGTGTGATTTCGCAATCCATCTGGACATTACAAAAGCGTAAACAAGTAATAACGTGGTCACAGCCAATCATTTACATAGCTCTTTCTCACTGTTTACTTGATACGAAAAACCGTCATGCAAAAATCGTGCTTACACGAGGCACATTTACGTTTTAAATAAATACGATGTTTCTAACATACTATTAGACCCATGCAAACATAATTATCATAATAATAATAACTACATATAATGATGTAAATATGAAATAAAAATGAAACAAAGAATTAGAAGAATTTAAATTTTAACACACATGTAAATTAACTACAGGGTCGTAACACTTTCCCCCAGAAAGAAAAAAGAAAGATTTATGTAATAAAGCTTTCTTTTTTACCAGATGTAAATTATACATGAGGTAAAAAGAATTTACATAAGAAGAACTCTTATGAATTTATACAAAGGTGTATATGAAAATGACATTATACACGGAAAGTGCATCTGCAATTAAATTATCTTTTCCTTTAATGTGCCTGATATCAAGATTGTAAAATAAACTCCATCTCAATAGTCTTTGATTTTTATTTTTCATTCTGCTGATGAAAGTAAGGGGGTTGTGGTCACTAAACACAACAACCGGAAAAGGAGCCGAGCTAACATAAACTTCAAAATGCTGTAATGCTAGCATTAAAGCCAAGCATTCCTTCTCGATTGTTGAGTAGTTTCTTTGGTGTTTATTTAATTTCTTAGAGAAGTAACACACTGGGTGTTCTACACCATTTTTGTCATCTTGAAGCAAAACTGCTCCAACCCCAATATCACTTGTATCCACAGATAGTTTGAATGGTTGACTGAAATCTGGAGCTGTTAAAACTGGTGCACTTTCAAGTATGGCCTTTAATCTATCGAAAACCTCTTGACATTTTCCAGTCCAAAGAAACTTGTTTTTCTTTCTCAACAAGTTTGTCAGAGGTTCAACAATATCAGAAAAATTAGAACAAAATTTGCGATAGTACACTGCCATACCCAAAAATCGCATCAGCTGTTTGTTACTGACAGGCACAGGAAATTCAGAAATAGCCTTGACCTTAGCATCTATAGGTTTAATTTGACCATGTCCCACAATATGTCCTAGAAAAGTAACACAAGCACGGCAGAACTCACTTTTAGATAAATTAATAGTCAAATTTGCATCCGTGAGTCTGTCGAAGAACTTCCAAATCGTGGCTAGATGTTCTTTCCAGGTGTTGTTGTAGATGATGACATCATCAATATAGGCATCACAATTGTCTAGACCAGAAGTAATCATATTCATAAGGCGTTGAAAAGTACTTGGAGAACCCTTCATCCCAAATGGCATTACTTTATACTGGTAGAGTCCATCTGGAATCATAAATGCCGAAATTTCTTTTGCTCTTTCCGTTAGTGCAATTTGCCAAAAACCCTTCAGAAGGTCGAATTTAGTGACGTATTTGGCATTTCCAATTTTGACGATACAGTCATCGATTCTTGGCAATGGAAATGAGTCTGTTTTTGTCACACTGTTCACCTTCCTATAATCCGTACACATTCGGAAAGTTTTATCCGGTTTCGGAACAAGAATGCACGGTGAACTCCAATCACTCTTACTAGGCTCTATAAAATCATTTTCCAGTAAATACTGAATCTCTTTTTTCATGTGTTTCTGTTTAAAAGGATTCAATCTGTATGGGTGTTGTTTCATGGGTTTCGAATCTACTATTTCAACGTCGTGAAAAATTTTGTTTGTCCTTGTAGGCACATCTGGAAACAAGTGCTCATATTCAGACAATAATTGTTTAGTTCACTTTTTTCTTGATTTTGTAAATGAGAAAGTTTCTGGTCTACATTTTCCATAACTTCCGAATTCCGAAGATTGTTGTTCCAAGATCAGTAGAATCCAACAGAATTCCTTCATTCAAATCCTCAGTTGGTGGGACAGGTACAACTAAATTAATTGCATTATTTACTTGGCTATTTCTTTTAAAATAATAGTACTCCATTAATTTACTTAGACTTGAGTACTAATATTATAATTTAACTCATTTATTTTCTTCTTTACTTTGTAAGGGCCATAAAATCTTAATTGAAGAAAGTTCTGCAGAATGCGCAAGAGAGAATGGACTTTATTACAGGACTAAAAAATTCTCTCTAGTAAAGTTTGGTGAAACCATAGTTTCACTTTTGACTTGAACTGCAGAATGCCAAATTCAAGTATAACAAGCTGGAACATTCCAGACTTGAAATTTGACCTTTGACCAGATTGAACAAATTTGAGAAGGCCAAATTGAGTCAAATTCCTCAACGGAATTATCTCTGGAAAACTTGTTGACGCACACATTGTGGTCAACAAATTTTGGTTACCTGACTTGGTCTTTGGTAAGGGATCAACACAATCGACCATAATTCTACTGAATGGCTCGTCAAATGCAGGAATTAGTTGCAGATGAGCTTTAGGTATCTTTTGATTTGGTTTTCCTACAATTTGACAAGTTTGACAAGATCTACAAAACTTGCACACATCACTTTTGATTTTTGGCCAATAGAAGTGAGTCAAGATCTTGTGATACGTTTTATTTATCCCTAAATGACCAGCCATAGGAGTTTCATGGGCCAAACTAAGTATTTCCTGTCTGTAAGGTTTCGGAACTACAATCTGATATTTTACTGACCATTCGTCACTAGCAGGTACCTCGGGAGGTCTCCATTTTCTCATAAGAACTCCATTTTTAATGAAGTAACAGACAGGTACTTCAGTTGCTTCAGTTTCACTAACGACCCGCTGAAACAAACAGGAGATCTCAGGATCCTTCTCCTGTTCGACGACAAGTGATTGTCGTTTATCACCCTGATCAGATAAAAGAGAATGAGTATTCAAAAGAGGATCACTATGATCAATACCTTTTGACTGATCCAAATTAGAAGTGAAAGTGACCTCATCAAAAGCCTGACCAATACATGTGTCAGCTAAAGGAATACATTCCTTATCAAAATCATTCTCAAGAGCTTTCTTTGCCATAGCTCTGGTAACTGCACAAGCTGGGAATAAATCAGGGATTTCTTTTTCAAAAGGATCAACTATCTGATCCAAAGAAGGCTTGTCAGTTACAAGTGGATTAACCACAACCTTGTCTCCAGCTAAGTCATTGCCTAGCAACAAATGAATGCCCTCAACGGGTAAAGTACACACTACACCGACTGTCACAGGTCCTGAAACTAAGTCTGATGACAAATTAACAGAATGGAGAGGAACATTAACAAAGCCGCACTCTACTCCCTGAATGAGAACACTCTCATTAGAACAGGTCTTCTCAGAAGAAGGTAAAATACCTGAAACTAAAAGACTCTGAGAAGCTCCTGTATCCCTCAAAATTTTAATAGGGATAGGATTGGCCAAATCACCCAAGAGTGATATAGAACCTTTCGACATGAATGGTTCAAAATTCTCCAAAACACAATCAGACTGAGGTTTTTCAAACCCAACAAATGTATTGTTTTCAGTACATGACCGTGACCTTGACCTCTTAGCAATAAGAGCATTTGGGATAGGTCTATCTTGATTCTGATGCCTATATTTCAATTTGAAGCAATCAGAAATGACGTGTCCTTTTTCTTGACAATAGGTACACGTAGGTAGAGACAAGGATTTTGAATCAAGTCTCTCAGAGGCTTGATTTTTAGAATCTGTGCCAGACTGAGTTTCACTGAGAGTCGTTTTTGATTGAAACGCCTTAATATCAGTAGACTGCTGAGTGAAAGGTTTGCTTACAGTAGGAACTTTATGAGTTAAGGAATACTCATCAGCAGCAATAGCAGCTTTTTCCAAGGTTTTAACCTTATGATCTTCAAGGTGATTTTTGATATCACTAGGAATACAGTTTTTAAACTCTTCGAGTAATATCAGTTGTTCGAGTCTTTCATAATCATGTTCAGTCTTCTCAGACAAGCACCATCTCTTGAACAACTGTTCTTTTTCTCTAGCAAATTCAACATAAGTGTGTCTAGTTTCTAGTTTCTCCATTTTTGCTATGTTTTGCATGCTGAGAGAGAGAGAGAGAGAGAGAGAGAGAGAGAGAGAGAGAGAGAGAGAGAGAGAGACGTACTCCTTGTTTTGGAACCTACAATATATCATAGAAAAGTAAGTGTTTAATGTGACAATGTAACTTTCTCTCTCTCTCTCTCTCTCTCTCTCTCTCTCTCTCTCTCTCTCTCTCTCTCTCTATATATATATATATATATATATATATATATATATATATATATATACAATAAACTGACGACGAACAGTGCAAAACTAGTATCTAACTAGCCTGAGCGCTTTCGACTCTTAATGAGTCTTTTTCAAAGGCATATACAAAACATAGACAAAACAAACAAATAAAACACAAAAACCGTTGTGTTTGCAAAACTCTACATGGCTGTTTCTTCAAGAATTAAACCTTTAAATGTATTATGTCTCAACCAGCCTATATCAACTTGTTGCGGATACTGGAAAATATTTGTATCAATTTTTATCAATCCCTGACACGTGATCCCTTGCTGGATCCAGTGCGGTTGAAAGGGCTGTTATTCGTCATATGATTTGTATTCTTTATATATATATATATATATATACACACAAATAATAACACAATAGCACTGTCACTGTAGATATATATGTAGAAAGAGAGTATATATATATATATATATATATATATATATATAATAGAAAAATAAGTATATATCATAACAAAATAACATGATTATACACAATGCCCAGCGCGGATCTGAAAGCGTCAGGGTGATAAATTCAAGATTACCTGTTTATAAAATGATCTAAGGAGATGGACTCGGCGATGTTATTCAAGGTTTATTCAGAAGGATAACCCCAAAAGCTATTCCGATTGCAAAATAATTAGGCATGAAAGCCATCAAAGTTATTCGTGATAACGGTATTGGCACTGTTGGTGATGTTGCTGGTTAAACTGCCCAACAGCGAAGTTATGCTAGCAAGTGTCAGTAAAGTAATAAATCAAGCTGCAAAAGAGCGGTTGAAAGATTAGCTGGCGTGGCGTCACCCGGCCTGCCGCTAAGAAAACAACAATCCGCAGATGAACGACTAAGAGAATTAACTGATGTGCCGTCACTCAGCCTGCCACTGACAAAACAACACGCGGCCGAGATGGAAAAAAATATAACCACAAACCTAATAGAGGGTAGTGGTCTGGCTCGTCGTCGTCGCTGATCCACCACCTAATGATCGGTGTTAGCTCATCATTTAAGACAATAAGGAATATAATAAAATGTTCAAGCGTGTGTCTGATCCCGCATTTGACTCAAACTGAAAGAATCGAACAACAGGTCCAAGATACATCAAGGTATCCCCCCCCCCTTTGAGGCATTGGTTAAAGTTCAGGGTAAACTTGTGAAAAATGACAATACTGCATATGCAACAAATGACAAATGTGGATTTGATAATAATGGTATTGTGACATTATTTAAAAGTGCTTCATATAATATTGATGGTAGACAAATCGAGGTATGTCACAATAACGTCGATGCTGTTACGATAATATTCGGTCTTGCTAGATATTCAAGGTCTGCTGGTCCATCAGTGATGTTCTCAAAGGATATTACTGACCGTCCTGACCATACACATTATAACATAAGACGACCAAAAACTTTCGCAGGCGCCGCTGACGCTGACGCAGCCCTGGTAATACATGACACCAATGCAGAATTCAACTCGGGTTTTGCAGCACGACGATCACAGGTTAACGCCGATGGCAGATTCAGCTGTGTATTACCTCTTTTACATATCTTTGGATTCTGCAGACGTGTAAGAAAAGTTATCTTCGGAGCAAAACATACGGTTGAGTTAATTCGAAAGGCTACCGACAACGATGCAATTTGCCGAGATAATGCTGCAGCTGTTGGTAAAGTGGAACTCTCAAAACATGCATTACGGATGGCAATGATGACGCCATCAATCACTGAAGAACAACGGCTGCTCTCTTTTATGGATAGTGGTGGTAAGTCGACGCTGTCATGATAGACAATGACCACCGACTCAGTTACAAGCAAATCACATTCAATTACATGGTAGTAGAATCTCGGCAGAGAATTTCAGCACCACGACATATATTCTAACGCACGATTGGAAAACCAAGAAAGAAACCCCATGGTGTTTGACGGTTTAAGGGTGTCTACGATTTCACTAAGAATAAAAACGTACGTTAGGAACCATCCAAAGTAATAATACTGAAGTTCGAACAAAACAACGTAGAACGGGCGTATCATAGTTTGATGAGATTAATGGGGCTTGATCAGAATGTCGACTCTGGCCTGCACGTATCTCAGAGCGATTTTTGTCGTTGTGTCCGATCTATTATTTCTCATTTGAACATCTAGATTTGTTCAGACAATCTGTCGTTGACATACACTTGACATACTGGTTGGTTGCTTGAGCAGTATATACTTGAATATCCGAATGATGATCTTAAACGAAGAATCACTGAGACATTACAACAGCTAAACCAGGTGAAATCTGATGCAGAACTCCTTCGAAAATCTATACTTGAAAATAGTAACAAACAGGGGTGATGATATTAGGAATGTATGCTGCGTAACATACAAAAAGTTATTTCTTGATCATTTTAAGATCACCGAAGAGCAACTGCCCACGTTTAAACTAACCCGGTTTAACATCGATAATGGCCTCAATGTCGTAATTGATGAATTTATGCCAAAAATCAATGCGGCATGGGGCAAAATAAGAGGCCCTAAAGATATTCTCCGACATAATAACGATCCAACTAATGGTGGTCGTCATGTATCTCCGGGTATAGTTAATATCACATCGACGATTTCTGTAAATCTCGTATGTGATGCAGTCAGCGGTAGTCATACCACGCCTGGATCACAGACGAAGCAGGCCCAGTAAGGATATGTTCTTTACAGCTTTTCTCCGGAGTTCCCACCTGGTCGTTTGATTGTGTCAGTGCCCAGTAACCCAGTTTATTTACGATGTTATAATCCGTCGATGTCACGAATACATTTCCGTCTCACGGAAAAGGATGGTAATTTATTGGACACGCGTAGTGAAGAATTAACTATTAGTTTGTATGTGCGTGACAGGCCTTAATTTTTTTTACTCTCTTAATTCTTTTGAGAACTGGTGATGTTGTTATTCAGGCCTATATTCGGAATCCTTGGTGGATTCCAACACAAGTTTTTTTCTAGCTGTCTCGCACTTACAGACGCTCGAGTTTCTGCTCTGATCGTATTTTCTCAATGGCGCTTGCCAGTGGAACAAATTTAGCTATCTTGCGTTCATCGGTAGCTGGCAGCATAGCCAATGACAATTCCATTTTGCGTAAGATTAATTTTATAGCGAGATATTCTGCCACTAGAGTATATCTGCCCTCTTCCCGTCGCTGCTGTATCATTTCAAAATCGGTGTTGATTTTATCAACATAAACTGAACCTCGGTACCATCTTGTTGTAATTGTTCAATCGCAAAAATAATCTTGTTAATATTTTCCTGGTTCATTATACAATAAATATATTTATTTAATAGTGTTGTAGCAAAAAATAGACAGCAAACTTCAATAAGGCTTTTATTCTTTATGCCAGTTTTCAATTGCCGTTCCATGGTGTCCCTTCATGGGGTAAACTACAATGAGGCGTTTCTATTTCTGGCTTATTTTGGCTCATTACCCTTACTTTCTATTTTTACCATGAGGTGGGGGAGGGGCTTTTCCCCCCATGGTAGTGAATTACCACTCCCCCCCCCCCGGCAAATTTCTAGACTGAGAAACAAAATTCTAGAAGTTCAGAAGGTCGACTAAGTAATTATTTCCTCGAGCTATATCGTTAACAGGATATGTACTGTTCATTGACACTTTTTTCCACGCTCAACCCCCAAGGCGAATCCCTGGGGTACAAAAACGATCACCTTGTGGGGACTCGAAATGGTAGGTGGGCGAATTATCAATGATCAGTACATATCCTGCTGACGCTTAAGCCCTGCGGGGCCCCCACTTTTAATATTTTTTTCCCAAGGCGAACATCGAGTTACTCTCGCTACTGGCAAAGAATATACAGGAAGATGTATATTAAGAGATGACTGAATATTTATAATTCTGTTGTAATTCTGTAATATAACAAAATTTGTGACTCTGTTATAACTATAATTCTGTTACCGTAACAGACAGAGAAGTTTAATTTTATCAGTATAAGTAATCAGTTATTAATAAGTGCAACTGTGAGGTCTAAGCACACCCAGCCATTTTTCATATACAAACAGACAACATTTATAATGTAGTGAATTTCTCACTGAGATAATTTATAATTCTGTCAGTACACGCGCAAGCAGATGATCTGTGCTATACAGCCGTTTTAATGCGTGCTTACTATATGCCTACCTAGCCATAAATGTTGTTATTGATCGATTTAAAACAGGTAGTCTATTTGAATAGCGTGTTAGGATGTTATATATGTAGTTAATCGATCTCTGTAAACCAGGTAAAATTTGCCTGTTGGGTCACTGATACAGAGATTATGTTGATAACTGAACGCGAAGCATGTTACAGAAAGTCGTTATTTATTCAAAAAGGGTACATTATTTACATGTAGTAGAGGTCAACCAAATATTTTATCCAGATCAATTCGATATCGTTTTGCTGGATCGTGGAAGCTGATTGTAATAAATCCATGTGGGGGGTTTTGAGCACGTGAAACAAAGTTTCTAAACTTATTTATGTCCATGTCGCCAGGGCACCAGGTCTGATGAATATTTCGCAATGAATGTGTGTCAACACCGTCAAATATAACCAAAAAATTACTGTTATCTCTTATCACTTTTGGAATTTGAGTGCACCGCTGTGTAACGTAAATAACATCTATGTTTTTGTCTGCCTCGCGCAAATATTATGGGTGGATTTGTTTGTTTGTTAAGCATGACATCATCGTAAACCACAAGATTATTGACTGCCCCATCAAAATCTTGGATGGACGGCACACCATTGATGTCAGTAATAAATTCAATAACACCTGTATCGCCCACGGCTTCATTAAATTCCGTAAGAACATTATAGCATGGTTGGTCATCCACAGATGGTGCCACTAAATAAAGTTTGTCCCATTTGAGCCACCTCATTATCAGGTTGAGTAACAACTGAGTTTTACCAGACACAGTTGGGTCAATTATAATAGCTCGAATAGAATTTGGTAACACTGGATAATGCTTGACCCAGAAAAGTCCATCACGTTCATATTGTACGAATATAATATTATTTATAATCATGAGTTTATATTGTTTTCGATACAAGATGGTCACGGATACAACTGGGTTAGAAGCAACAACGACGAAAAATAATAGCCGAGCATTTACAGGTAAGTGTGCAAAATGCGGCATAAAAAATGTTTGTACGTGGTGACATGATGACTGGCAGTGATATTGCTGCGACGCTGGGAAAATTACCATAAAACGTGATGGGCTAAGTACCCACGGAAAAACATCTTCCGGGATATAGTTGTTGTGGTCCTGGAACCCGACTTGATATTGGACTTGAAAAAAATCAACCAAAAGGAAGTGAATTTCCAGTAAATGCGATTGATCATGCGTGTCATACTCATGACATCGCATATAAAAATAAATCTCTGCAACAACGATATATCGCGGATTTCAGGTTGATTTACACGTTAAAGTCGATTAAAAAAAAAAAAAAAAAATAGGAAAATCACTCGCGAACTGATATATAAGATCGACTGTCTATGAGTGGTAAGTTAGCTGTGGACTCAGGCAGTTAATTGTCTAATAATTAATAATAATGGAGTCGATTTATTATAGCCCAAGAGGATACTGGAAGGGTACAGCGACGATTAGCAAACTCGCCGATGCATCAGGTGTCCCACGTGCTGTTTCCGCAGATTGATTGTCACGGCAGGCAGTATGGCAAATTTATCTGCCACACCCCAAAACGATACAGCATGGACGATTTGATGTCAGCACGCCCAAAGAAGTTCATCAGGTATGTAGTTTTTACCACATGACACTATTAAAACATCAGGTAAACGACAAACTCGCACATACAAATACACGTTGACGGTCGTCGACGTTGCAAGTTGATACAAAGAAGCTGAACCGCATTCAACTAAAACATCAACTGAAGTCGCAGCCGCGTTTGAACGGAGTTATTCACGTGTTGCCACAGTTGCTGCAGGTTGATTCTGGCAAAGAATTTCTCGGTGTAGTAATATCGCTGATGTGACGTTAAAGTCAGACTCGGACACACAGCGTTACATCGTGATCAGGCAGTCGTTGAACGATTTAATCGACCACTTGCTGAGTGACTGGTTGAACATCAGGACGCCCAAGAATTACTGTACAACGACATATCTCGTGAATGGATTACGAGACTACCTCATGCGATAGCCGCGTTAAACAACGAAGAAACGCGTAAAATTGCTATGAAACCCATCGATGCAATCGTGATGCATCCCGCTTCAGCGCGACTCAGCCGAGAGTGACACACAGTCCAGTGCCTGGCAACAACATAACAGTCAGGTATTTATATGAACCTGGTGAACTTGAGGGTGGTAAAAAAGAGCAACCGATCCCGTCTGGAGTGTAACCACACATACAATTTCCGGCGTGGTAAGATTTGCTGACTGGCCTGCAATCTACAGACCAGATTCAAATAGCTCCTCAACGTGGACTTGTCCTTGAACAATTACAAGCAATTCCTGAAAATACACAATTACCACAAAGTTGAATTCGCGCTTGCAATGGACGCGTACACGGAGGAGCTACGTCTGTTACATTCAAGACATGTCAGTGCAACATTTTCACGTGTGTAGCCGAGGCTACTATCGATTCTGTTCAAGGTAAATTGTCGTACGTCATTACGAAAATATTGCCAGAGCATTATTGTGTTACAGCAGGCGCAGTGATTATTTTGTCGTTGTTTCAGCATCATAATAAATTCAACATCAAGATCAAACTGGCGCTCTTTTTTGTCTTCTCGCGCATGACCAGCTAATGTTTTCTTTATGGTGCCGGGGATGGTGGTGGTGCTCCAGTTGTTGGAGTGTCGTAGACAATCTTGGCATTGTCGATGACATACGTGCTAAATTTGACCATTCGATGCGATGATCGACAATTCAGATATTAGTATCTGAGATTGTTAGCCCCTGCGACGAATGAATTATTATTGCATATCCTAGAGTCCAGCATGATGGCTGCGACTTTGTCGCCGTTGACGAAGTCAATAGCGTTTTCGACGCCGCTAGAGTCTGCTCAACAACCTTTGCGGAAATTTCAACGATATCATTAAGAACGAGCTTTTGCTGTGTATCCGTTCCTGGAATAGTGACTGAAATATTTTGTCTACGTGTATTCGCTGGACGATAGCACAATGGAACCGGCAGTGTTGAAAATCTCACGCGCTGACGCACAAATAGTCTATGTTGAAGTGGATCAAGACGTTTTTTCGTGATACAACCATGAGATCATTAGGGCGACATAAGTTCCCAAAATCCAGCACTGACGTTTCGGAAATTAAACTGCACATTATCTCATATTGAATCATGTCCGGCTGAAGTCTAATTAACGTCTTCAGCTCACGTAGTGATTCATCGCTGGATCGGTGGTCGTACAACATTTCCTCATAAGCGTCGACGTAATTTTTAGCCAGGTGTGTGGCGATACTCCTGTAAACGGAGGAGGTTTTCCTTGATCACCGCACATGATAATTGGCGTGCTTTTCGTCGACAGCCAGTTGAGAAACATTTTTAATGTGTTTTTTGACACATTACATATTTCGTCATGATTTTAGGAATATATTTCTCACCCATCCCCATGGGAATCCATGCATCACCACGCCATCGAACAAAACCCGTGATACGTACATGACTCAACTCCACGTTGTTTCATCTCTCTGGCAAGCCCATGAGTTCGGTTAGCACAATCATATCTGAGTTTCTAAATAATTCTATCGCACCTGTTGTTTTACCAGAACCACCTGGACCATTAAGATAAACCGTTTTATATCTTGCGATTGGATCACTCATTGACGGACTCAGCGACGGTGGTGATAATTTATTGTTGAAGCAATACATCGCAGGTGGTTTTAACATCAGTTGATTCAAAATAATTGCGTATTTGTTCGCGCTTTATTCTCCAATGACCCCAACGTGTGTTAGCTAAGCCAACAGTAGCGTCTTCGACGCCATCGCCGGTGACGCAGCCAACAGAGTCTTCGACGCCGTCGATAAATTTTTTCAAAAGATCTATTTTTGATCTACTTATGTAAACTGAATCCGTGGCTACTCTAACAGCGTTATTTGGAAATATGTTGATCGTCGATAACAGGTTTATCGACGAATATGCAAGCATCAAAGATCTCAAATGAGTAAACTGCGGCGAATCATCATCGTAGTAGCTAATAACGGTTCCAATAGTTGTACCGTCGTGTAAATTTGCACTACGCCGTGACACTAATACACCTCGCGCCGCAGTATTTGCGATCACAAAATCTAGTTCTGCCGGATCCATAATTAACCTTGTACAACGGCGTTTATTATCAGATGACGGCCCCAAAGTAAACTTACCGATAATTTTTCTGTATATATCTTTATCATCGCCCGGTAGCCAAACTGTCTTTGCAGGCTTGTTCGAAATTATTGCAGATGTCACAGTTAACGATGTCAGAATGTTAGCGTCCAATATATATCGTAATAACACTATTTGAGCCCAGCCACGTTGATTTTTTTTGCACAAGTCATTGAGATTAACACTGGTATCTGGTTTATTAAAATGTCGACTAAACCATATAAGTATAACAGGATGAGTATGTGCTGGAAACTCAAATGATTCGATCTCGGTATCGTAATCAACGGCGTCGGAGACGCAATCATTGACGAAATCAACACCAGGCAGCATACCGTTTATTGCAACTCTGGTCATTTCGTGAGTTGGATGACCGAATCGTTCAAAATACGGTTGATATTCGCCGTATTAAGAAAACTAGCGGGATAAAAAGCAACATTGTCAATTGAGATGATATCTGTGCTGTCATATTTTTGTGTTCCAAAGGCATCCGTGTACAAATTCAGCACAAGATCATGATATATGGTCGAGAACTTCCTTTGCTGTTGGACGCCATGAATTTTTTGTTGCGCTATATGAGCTACAACAGACGATGTCGTAAAACAGTTATTGAGTAATTCATCTATGTTGGTGTCGGAGTCGCAGACGCTAGCAGTCATTTCACGACCGCCGTCAATGATATATTTTACCACAATTTGTTTCATCGTGTGTTAGAGATATTCTTTCCGATAAAGTACACCAGATGGTAGTACAAACTGACCAAATATTGATTCACCATCATCATCGGCGGATCCCTCACTATGAAATAGCTAGACCGATACAGCGTCGAGCTTACTAATATTGTAAATCTCTTCAAAAATATCCCCGTTATAAAATCTGGTTGTTCTTTCTCGTGGAAATTTTGTAACTACGTCAGTCCACGCGTGTGAATTATGATCTATAATCGCTTTTGGGGCGCCTTAACTAAAATATTTGCCAGAATTTTCAAATTCTCTTTGGTTATTGTTTTTGCTACTAGTGGAAACTTCAATGTTTTTTCCAACACTGCGACGTCATCTATTTTAGCTCCGTTGATAAGAAACTCCTCCCATTCGTTTATTTTTTATTCGTAATTCTGTAAGTCCATTTCCTCGTCTTGAGTTCATAAAATGTTCTCTGACACGTTGAGCCACACAATTTAACATGCCTGTTCGCATTGGTTGAAGTATTAATATCAGGATCGTTCAAACGGTAGAGTGCGTAAACAACCGCGAATACAAGATATACCTGTGAATAATATGGCCGGTCAATACCGGTCAGTGTACCAGGTTTAGAATTTCTGTCCAATGTGACAACGCTGTTATGTCGTCATAATTCTTTAACAGGGTCGAGTTTATCACGGATAATCCACGTTGGACCATACTGGCTATCATGTTCAACAATAAACCCTTTTCTGAACAGATATCGTTTCTCGATTATTAAAAATAGTCCTTGCTCGTTCGTCATTCATGGTGGAAACAATAAAAATACCGTCCTGATCTATCCTGAATGTTTAAAAAAAACAAAAAAACATGAGCAACATCATCTTGAATAAACTCGTCTTTGGCCATTGTGATAAATTCGTGTAATTGTAATTCCAATGGCAGACGTTGCTTATCTTTGAAATCAAATCTGGTGGTGTATTCTGGTTTAATCGCGGACAATCTTTTTCTCTCTCGTTCAAAAATCCTATCTGGTTTTATGTCCGTTTCACTCGCAGACAATCTCTCAAATTCCTTTGAGTTTAACAATGATTTTATTTGATCTCGTAATTTTTTGTGTGCGATTTTTGACCTTGGGAACATTAATATATCTCTGGTGAGATTATAATATTGTTTTCGCAATTGTTTTGCTACTGTCCACTTGCTCATTATATAATTAAGGCAAGTTTTTCTCTAAAGAACATTATCGGGAATATTATATAAATAATGTCACGAGCAAAATATAGTTGTCGGTGGCTTATGGTTGGATCGATAACACCGTGCGGAAAACCATACTGTTGAGTATTGCTCTTATGATCTAGTGAGTGTCCGGCGAGGTAGTTCCGGATAAAAACCATACGTGAAATGTAAAAATGGAGATAGGAGGAAAACAGAATTTTTGTGTATCATGTGGCGGCAGAAAATATAGAGCGCAGAAACGATATTATGATAAACGAAATGATGTTGGTGGTGTCACAATAAAAGACACCAAAGATTATCTCAGTATATATTTTCTACCGAAAAAATCCATGAATCCCCAAACTACAACACTAGGACCCCACTGTAATGAGTCGCTA
Source organism: Megalonaias nervosa (assembly GCA_016617855.1). Taxonomy (NCBI): domain Eukaryota; kingdom Metazoa; phylum Mollusca; class Bivalvia; order Unionida; family Unionidae; genus Megalonaias; species Megalonaias nervosa. The sequence continues at coordinate 56,973 of JAECUM010096230.1, forward strand.
AAAATCTTGCCAACAAGGCTCAGATATGCTTTTTGTAACAAAAAAATCAACATTTTTTTTAGGCCCGGATTGCAGCACTGAGGCCTTTTTTTGCTGGTGGTAATTTGTCTCATTTTTGTTGTGGACTATCTTCGATTTTTTTAGGTCGAATTACAAAATTTGGGCCTTAATGGGAGGGGGCCCCCAAGGTCAACGCCACTTTTGTTTTGGTCGGTCTGCCCCCTCCTGCTGCTGATTTTAATCATACTGCTTCAACCTCTAGCCCCCAACCCCTCCTATATAGGGTGAAGGATGAGTAAATTGGTTTGGTGTTTGACAGCACAGCAGCAAAAGTAGGTTCTGTAGCACTGAGGAAATTGGAGGACAAGTGCCTTGCCCAAAGACACCATCTATGCCGGCCACAAAGAAAACACCATCTATGTCGGCCAGACAGACATTCTATGCCTTGCCGAAAGACGCAGTAATCTATGCCGGCCTAAAGACACCATCCGTACCTTGCCGAAAGACGCACGATCTATTCCGGCCCGAACACACGCCACGTATGATTTGCCGAAAGACACGCCGTCTATGCCAGCCCTATCTGATTCAGTGGTAGCATTGGAAACCCCGGTGTTCGAGTAGTTGCGGGACACCACAAAAGTACGCTTGCACGAACAATTAGCCAGGATACCTTTCCAAATTTTGAAGAGTGAGGAAATATTTTAGGAATTACTTCAGCAATACTGTAACATCCGATACGAGAAAAGAAATTGTAAAGTATGATATTTAAACAAGACATATATGGGTTCTAGCAAACTTATTTATGTCAAATTTTAGCGAGACAAAATTATCTTGATTACCTGCTTGAAAAACATACTAAAATAATCATTCAAACACCAATAATGATGCAAGCATTTCAAATATAAATAAGCAAGACATTGTAGCAAGTACAGAATCTATTTTTGACAACATTTCTAAAGTTTTACCTGTATTTCCGTATTTACTGCTACATATTGGACCCGTTTACTGTCACATAGTGTGTTCCCATTGATGGCATTGGATGTACTATCATTTCAGTACATATAAATGATCATATAGTGATTCTTATTCCTGGACGACATAAAATCTAGGCTGATTCATGCGGGATCGTTACATCATTTTTTTCCGTAACTAATAAAAGTGTTGATTTTTTTCGTGTGCGTGTGTGGGAGTGGGGTATTTGAATGTGTGTGTGTGTGTGTGTGTGTGTGTGTGTGTGTGTGTGTGTGTGTGTTTTGGGGTGGGGGCAATGGAAGCAAGTTAGTCCTGTACACAACTTTAAACTGAAACTCAAACATGGTCATAAACAAAAGCAATTTTATTCATTACCTCAAGAAAGGTAATCAAGAAAATCTGGAAAGGAGACAAAAATAAACAGTTTTATATCAAATTGCTGTACAAATAATAATCTTTTTCTTGTTTCAAACTCTTGATAAACAAATTTATTGTTTTCTTGTTACTGGAAGTTAACGATTTAATGTGCTTCTACCCGGAAGTATTTTTAATGACGTTTACAAGTAAAACAGTATGTACTGGACACACTACAAGAATGTGATATTCATCTTCAGTATCATGGTTGTCGTATAGTATACATTATCTTTTTCTTAAAGTATTGCAAACTTTCTTGCGCTTATCATCACTTCTCTTTGCATTTAAACTTTGCCTTATTTACATATATTCTGTCACCCACCTGTTACACTAGATGACAAACGATACACATGAAACAAAAACTCGTGATTACATATTTACATAGTCAAATAAACTTGATTAAGTAGCGATTTTAACTGTTATCACAATCATATCTGAAAACAATGGATGAATCAGGCATTGACTAAAGTATTCGAACACCCTCCCGTTTATTTTGGTTTTAAACATAAAAGTCATTACAAAATAAGCATATAATAACTAATTTAAAGATGAGAAAGGCGGAGAATGGGATGGGGCCTTATACCGATTTTAAAAACAAAAGGCATCAAGGAAATGAGAAATGCACAAAGCTTAGTCATTTAACTCACCAATTTATAATTCTGACCTGATTGTCACCAGGGCAGCAAAACACTGTCAACTTGTTGGCGTTTAGAATCAAACGGGAGTTTCTTAGCTAACACGGTCACCATATTGCATGGGCGAATCTATGTTTTCAAGCAACATACGTGATATAGTTCACCGTCTTTGATAATGTCAATAATTCCTTAAATTTTGGAGTTTCACCTCTTTGAACACATGTATACAAGAGTTCCTCCTTTTTATTAGTTTAATTTGTTTTGGAAATATTAAAACCAGACATTACAAATATTGGACGCAAACTATACTAATACAGTTGTTACTGAAATGGACTGTGTGTAAAAACAGAAATGAAATTTGGTTTGAAACGCCAATAAATTGTTAGTGTTAGGGACCCCCTTGTGACTATCAGGATAAATATTATAAATTGATGAATGAAATGGAATGACTGAGTTTTGTTTATTTGTTTATATCTTTGATGCTCTTCGTTTTTAAAATCGGTATCTGGGGGTGGAGTGTACAAACATACGGGAGGGTGTGCGAATATTATAGTGTCGATTGTAAACTGAAATTAAGTGACAACATTCAATCAGAAACAAAAGTATATCAGTTTTATTCATTTGCTAACAACTTCCTGCGTAAATGAATTAGAGATAGGCCCTATTGGCAGATAACCGCTTCTCGTCGAGTACCAATTGTCGCTATACAACAGTTGTGCTACTGTAATGTCTCGCAAAGGGATGCGAATTTGTATTCATTATGCATATCTTTAAAAGTATCTCACAAAAGATCTTTTAAATAATCAAAACTTCGCGTCCGTTAGCGACATATTACTCTTTGGAGGCAATTGGTGCGCGGCGAAAACTAGTTCTAAGTCAGTAGACTATTAAAACTTAAATTTCAGATTTACCGCATAACCTAATTCAGCTACGGCTTTATTCCACTTCTTTCTTGCAACATTCAGCGACAAAGATGCTCTCTTGGTACTCGAACCATCCAATGACTTATCACTCGCATTAGCCATGACTAAATCTTTACCGATCAGTTCATGGAAAAAAGTTAACGAATGACGACACAACGAATAAAAAGAATTAGACTACGAAACGCTGTCCGCCATTTTCATTATGCAACATTTGGCGGTGCCTGACGTCACAGTCCGAATTACGTCGATGTTATTACGTCATGCCACATTCAAGTCGATTGTAAAACGAAAGCGGAATTTGTTTTTCCTCTTTATTAAAAATGAAAAACTGTTAAATTGACTCTTTCAAAAGAATACAATCATTTAGTAAGTCATAAAATTAGCTACAGCGATATCTTTAACACCACCCCCTCCAAGAGAAACAAAATAAAAATAAGCGTACAGTCTTTGAGAAGGTAATTTTGCAGAGAGATAGGCCTAAGTAGTGGGACTTTCTATATTGTTACACATTGTCGCCTTATGTTCATACCTAAGACAAAAAATATAACAAAAATAATGTGCGTGCTATAAGAGCAAACGTGATTCAGAAATTTAAAGCTATTACTTGTATCAATATAAGGAAATTTTCAAAATCTATTGTGTGGATACAAAATTTGAAAAATTCATTAAATTGTTCGAAAAAAGGGGGGGGGGGAGGGGAAATCAAATTCCATTTTATATTATTAAAATTCTTACGATATGACTACTGTATTTTTAAGAATTATAAACACAATATATTTCTTCCATGCACTAGTAAAATAACACATAACGCCAGAACGTACTTTAAGGCGAGTGAATAACGTCTGAGGCATCCGAATGAATGAACCAAAAAATTATTACCCAAACTGACTATACAAATCTCGTTCACGCAGGGAATGAGACTATAGGTTACGCTCCGCACCTTTCCCAAAATTTTACTTTCTCGCACGAATGTCGCCTTCACGAAGTTTAATATTTGCTGTAAAGACTGTCCAATACTTTGTTGATCTCTTACAATCCAAAATAAAACTTCCCTTATGTGTAGCTGATGGTTGTATTGTATTGCAAGTCAGAATAGCTCAAATGAAATGCTTAATGAATAGCCGAAATTTGGTATTTTTGCCCTTTAGTTGGCGCTCTTCACTTTCTTATTTTGCATGGATTAGATTTTTAAAGAAAAGAATTCCCCAGGTTTTCTTCACTGGGTATACTGGTTATTTAAAATAGACCTTGTTTATCTTAGGTATTGTTAAAAGAACTTTTAATTCCATTTATTTTGGTGTATGATTGATGGGTGTAACTTGGGTTACAGAGTATACAGCTTGACCTTGTTCTAGACGTACACCTATATAAAAAGGACTAGGTCCGCTTGGTCGTTTCACTTCCTGGACTTCAGAAGTAAGTTGTAAATAAAAAAGGTCCGAGAACTTTTTTTATATTTATACATTTTGAAATTCATTCATTACGCTTTCAGAAGCTGGTATTGTCTAGTCTGTTTTACTAAATTCTAAGATAATGCAGTGTGCTTTATTCTAATTTTTAGACTGATTTTTCGAGTACATGTCATTTCATTTAGCTGTGTGCTTAGATCATGTACAATTTCCACGAGTACAATATCCAAAGAAATCTCAGCCACTGTACATGAACAAAGAGATATGCCAATATTATTTCCATTGTGCATATTGCAAATGCAAACCACTTCACCTTATACCTGTCACTCTCTCAGAAGTTCTTAATATCAGTAGAGAGCCCCCTCCCCCCCCAAAAAAAACTGTCAAGCTATGGTTTTATTGTATTTTAAGTCAGAATAAATCCTTTAGATGTTCTTTCTGCAACGATATTTGTAAATTTCAGTACCTGAATTTGCCTTTCTCTCTACGAAATCTTGAGATAATCTGAACTACTAAACTGTTTAATTTCATTTCAAAAATTTGATACACAGTTTTGCTTTTGTTTTTAAAACCAGGTCTTCACTCGAATAGTCTAGTACAACACTGAATGCTTAAATAAGAACTGATTCACACCAACATAAACATTCCTGAATTGTAATTTCAATAACACATGACCCCTTGGCTAAATGTTCACTTTTTTTATTTAGTGCTATATACGAGACTGTGGAGAATATAATTAACAAATTTCGGCCCAATCGTTACATTGCGAAATAATAAGAAAATTCTATGATTTATCCGAAAAATTAACCACCCATATCCTATATTAGTTTAAATATTTTTAAAAATATCTTGAGATATAAGATACAAAAGTATCCTGAAAGTAAATGGTCGGTTCCTTAAAAAGTTATGCTCCATATGATTTTTTAAAAAAAACTTCACTTCCACATACGAATGCCCTCTGCACGATGTTTAATCTTTACCATGAACACTGTCACATGTTGTGACCTGCCTCAGCTGTAACGACCCGAAATGTATATTGTCTACCTAATGTTTTTCTTGTAATTTTACGTCAAAATTATTCCGCATTGGTTTAAAGCGAGCTCGTGAAACTAGCTAAAGTGTATCGAAAATAGCCAAAATCAGTCATTTTTAAATTATTCTGTTGTGATAAACGAATTTTCCAACAACTACTCTCATATGGAAATACAAGCAGCTGAATTTGCATTTCTCAATATAAAGTTTGAGAAAAAAACAATCGTAATGGAACATTCACTATTAGTGCATAGTTTTGCATTCGAACACTTTGGTAATCATGCTGAGCTAGATATCCGTCGTGTCTTGTGCACATTAAATGCTTAAACAAAACTGATTCACGCCAACATAATCATTTCTTGATTTTACTGTTACGTGTAGGCTCGTACAAAAGTAACAAAAGAAAAGAGTGAAGCCAACAAGCTTTGTAAATTTTCAAAAATGTTTATTTCCCTAGAAAACAATGTAAAAATAGGAAATAGGACTTACGGTTTGTGAATATAATCCAAAAATTACTCCTAAAGTTGAAAAATATAAGTCCTATCACTAAACAGTTCTAATTGAATCCAAGTTCGAATCTCGATGAAATTCCAATATGGAAGGCGATAACGTCAGATGAGGTTGTTATACAAATGGCAACAATTCCTCGTTGAATCACAATTTATAATGTTCCGTTTAGAATTCCATAATAAATTTCCACTGAATGTCTTTGTCCAAGTATTTTATAAAAAGAAGAAGTACTTGTGTAGTTTTCTAGAGAATAAATTATTAAATTCCAAAAAATAGATGAACTTCAAAACAAGCTGGCAACAACAATAAACACCTCTTGAGCCCTCAAGGTTTAAAATACAACTGAACTAATCTACTACCAATTGGCTGTTTTAAGCCTCGATTTTAGATCACATGGTAGCTCACGTGATAGGCGACGTGACCACTAATTTGAACAGCGCAATAAAGAAATGCCATTTAGCACGTAGCTAGAATAGCCCTATCTAAGAATCAGATTCTCACGCTGGAAATGAATTTAAAAATAAAACTGTTTACAATTCAGCTAACACGTGGGCCGAAAATGACCTTGGTAATAGCCAATCATTTTCGCGTAGTGTTTACAAAATCTATGAACCAAAGTGAGCTAAAAATAGTGCTTAAGTCATACTTTTACGTTCTAATCAAAATGATATTTTTTTCCCAAAAATATCAAATCCCGTGAAAATAACCATTACAATAAAATGTAATGAAACAAAATTAAAATAAAGAAGAATTTAAAACTAACACACAAGCAATTAAATTACATATACGTAACACTACTTTAAGACGAAATAACACCATAGATTAAACGTCGGGATTCACTTTTTACTTTTACCTCTCCCTCTCTGTAAAATATGAAGTTGTGGACAGGAAGATTATGTTTTTCTAATACTACCTTAACTTTGAAAATTGGGATTTTTCTTAATTTTTCTTCTTTTTTAATAAATGGTATTATATTTCCTATATTTCTAAAATAATTATTCTTTCTGGGATGCATACTATTCATCCAATCCATTTGGTGATTTTGCCTCCCTTGAGTTATGTAAATGCTTGGATTGCTTCCCTTAGTTTATGTAAACGCTTGGAGTGCATATGGTATAAAATGTATTGCGTATCTCTGTGGACAAACTTTAGTTAATGTATAAAAACATAATTAGTTATGGGTTATAACAATAGTCTTCGTTTACCTTTAAGCCTTCCATGAGAGTGTCTCAACTAGGTTTGTAAATTATAATGAGAATGTATAGGTTTTCAATGATGACAATAATATCTAATGGTAAGTACTGTAGGTTGTGGAACTGTGAAATTCGCCATACTGCTAGGACTACATTATGACGGAACAAATTACTCCTTAAACGTCTCATATAATTTTGTTCTTAACTTTGACGGATTCATTATTTAATTAGATGTGTCTGTATATTCCTACATTCTACATGTTGGTGTTGTTTTTTTTTATTATTTATATTTGTACATTCTACTTGTTGGTGTTGTTTATTTTATCATTTATATTTGTATATAAGACTCCTATGACTTCTGTGTTTCAGGTTCACTTATATTTCAGTTTTAGACCATGCAGTCTGACATAAAGAATTCTTATTTCATATGACAAACTTTTAATGGAAAATGTCATGTACACAAAAAAAATTTTCAAGTATGTCACTATTTTAAGATAACAAAAGTTGTATACATTCTATTTGTTACACAGTACCACGATGTTTCTTAGTCCGAGTTTCCTATGACCCTTAATAACCCATTTTTGATATTTGGACATTTATGTTGGGATATATACATTTGTAAAAAAAAAGGGGGGTGGGGGTGGTATGGATAAGAGGAAGGTTTCTACATTTTTGCGTACAAAATAGGTTCTGCCTTTGTGGCCTCTTGTCCCTGATGACCATAACCCTGTGTCCCATTTACATGCTAAGAAAGTGCACTACCTATTGTAATTTGTATTACAACTTTAAGTCAAGGGTAATATGGTGTACAACGTTCCAATTCACTACTATCATTATGATACATAATGATAATGCCCGGTGTGTGGGAGTGTGAGTGTGGAGGGTGTGCAATAAATGTTTTCATTATAACATTTCCAACAACTGCCATTTTTCACTAATATTTTTCTTATATTTACTCTAAACGATGATAACACATAAAACAAGGAGACCTAAAATAGTAAAAAAATACACAGAAAAAGATTGCCCAGTGTTCTAGAGTGTACAGTACAGTTACATGTCGCTTCCTCTTATGTACGTAGTCTGTACGATGTTCGATCTTACCGGCAAAAACTGCCCAATATAGGGACCTTACCAAATACGGGGGCCTTACTCAATACGGGGACCTTACCCAATACAGGGACCTTATCCAATACAGGATCCTTTCCTAATGCGATTGGGCTTATCCAATACAGGGGCCTTACCCAATATAGGGACCTTACCCAATACAGGGTTCTTACTCAGTACGGGGGCCAAACTCAATACAGGGTCCTTACCCAATACGGGGGCCTTATCCAATACAAGGGGCTTACCCAATGCAGTTACCTTATCCAATACAGTGGCCTTACCCAAGAGAGGGCCTTACCCAATACGGGGGCCTTATCCAATACAGGGGCCTTATCAAATACACGGACCTTACCCAATACAGGGGCCTGACCCAATACAGGGACCTTACCCAATACAGGGGACTTATTCAATAAAGGGACTTACCGAACCCAATATATATATATATATATATATATATATACTTATATATATACTCTCATATATATATATATATATATATATATATATATATATACTTCTAACTATATATATATATATATATATATATATATATATATATATATATGGTTACGTATACGTAATTTAATTACTTGTGTGTTAGTTTTAAATTTTGTTTTTTTAAATTTTGTTTCATTACATTTTATTGAAATGATAATTTTCATTGGATTTGAGTCTCTTCTCGGAAAATTGGCTTGACCCGATTAGATTATAACGGTTACTTCAGCATTATTTTTAGCTCACATTGGTTCATAGATCTTGTAAACATCGGGTGAATACGATTGGCTATTACCAAGGTCATGATATGCTTGCGTGATAGCTCTAATATGTAAACAATTTTTTTTTTTATTGAATCTTATAATAAGATTCGCTAAGTTCTTTCAAGGACTACGTGATAAATAGCATTTTTTAAAACTGCGCTGTTCAAATTAGTAAATCACGTAGCCCGTCACGTGAGCCACCATGTAATCTAAAATCGAGGCTTAAAACAGCCATTTTCTACTAGATCTATTTAGTAATATTTTAAACCTTGAGGGCTCAAGAGGTTTTATTGTTGTTGCCAGTTTGTTCTGAAGTTCGTCTGTTTTTTGGAATTTAATAATTCATTCTCTAGAAAACTACACAAGTGCTTCATATTTATAAAAGTTCTGGGAGAAAGATATTCAGTGGAAATTTATTTTCGAAATTCTAAACGGAAACATTATAAACTGTGATTCAATCGAGGATCTGTTGCCGTCAGTACAACGACCTCATCTGACGTCATCGCCTTCCATATTGGAATTTCATCGAGATTCGAACCTGGATTCAATTAGAACTGTTTAGTGATAGGACTTATATTTTTCAATTCTAGGATTAAATTTTGGATTGTATTCACAAATCGTAAGTCCAATTTCATATTTTTATCTTGTTTTCTAGGGAAATAAATTATTTTGTTAAAATTTACAAAGCCTGTTGACTTCACTTTTTTCTTTTGTTACTTTTGTACGAGCCTACACGTAACAAGAGAAAATTGGGGTTGCTCGCCCTTGGATATTTGAATTTTGGCTAAAATATTTCAGAAAATTGTTTTTTTTTTTTTAAATTTAAATTCCCCTAGTTTTTAAATCCCAAGTACTATTTACATTTTGTTTGAAATCTTTAGTGAAAACAACAGGCTTTCATTCACAATGTCATTAAAAGTGGAAACTTTTCTTTCTATTCCTACTCAGGAGCAGCTGGATAGTTTGAAAAAAGACGAGATGCTTGACTTGCCAGAAAATATCACTTTTCTGAGGCAAAAGATTCCTTAACGAAAGAAGAAATTAAAAACATTTTGATTCAATATTTAGTAGAGAAGAATGTTTTTGATAAAAGTGTTTTGGCTTCGGTCAGTAAGTCGGTATCAGACTCTGACATAAAAGTAATGGAGTTAAAAATGAAATGCAAGATGGAATTGGAGTTAAGGAAGCTCGAGCTTCAGAAAGAGGGAAAACAAATGCAATTACAAAAAGAATAAATGCAGTTGCAATTAGAATAGAAGCAATTGCAATTGCAATTTGAGAAAGGGAAGAAAGAGAGACAGGAAAGAGAGAATGATAAACAAATGAAATTACAATTTGAGAAAGAGGAGAGAGAGACAGATGCAATTGGAGTTACAGAAAGAACAAATGCACTTACAGATGCAAAAAGAGAAGGATGAAAAGGAATTTCAAATTAAAATGAAAGAAATGGAGCTGGCAAGTGAAAAGCACGATCCTACTTCACATACAAATTCAAGTTTTGACATTACAAGAAATATCAGGTTAGTGCCCCCTTTTAGAGAAAAAGAAGTAGACAAATATTTTATCTATTTTGAAAAAGTTGCTGAAAATTTGAAATGGCCAAGGGAGCATTGGACTCAATTATTGCAATGTGTACTTTTTGGCAAGGCCCGAGATATCTATGCATCCCTGTCAGTACAGCAAAGTTCTGACTGATTTCGTTAAGGAATGCATCTTAAAAGGTTATGCGTTAGTCCCTGAGGCTTATCGGCAAAAATTCAGAAACTATGAAAAAGAAGCTGGACAAACTTATGTTGAATTTGCAAGAGAAAAAGAGCAGTTATTTGAGAGATGGTGCTTAGCCGAGAAAGTTGAACATGATTATGAAAGTCTCGAACAACTTGTATTACTTGAAGAGTTTAAGAACTGTGTTCCTCATGACATTAAAACCCATCTTGAAGAGCATGAGATCGATACCTTGGAAAATGCTGCTCTTACTGCTGACAAGTATTCATTAACTCATAAAGTTCATGTTGTAAGCAAATCTTTCACTCACCAGTCTACTGGTAGAAAGGTATTTCAGCCTAACACGACTCCTTCTAAAACTCAATCTGGCACAACTTCTAAAAATCAAGCTTCTGATAAACTTGATTCAAAATCCTTGTCTATTCCTACGTGTACCTATTGCAAAAAAAAAAAAATAAAAATAAAAGGACGCGTCATTTCTGATTGCTTCAAATTGAAATATAGGCATCAGAATCAAGATAGACCCATCCCAGATGTTCTTATTTCTAAGAGGTCAAGGTCACGGTCATGTATTGAAAGCAATACATTTCTTGGATCTAACAAACCCCAGTCTGATTTTACTATGGAGAATTATGAACCATTCATGTCGAAGGGTTCTATATCACTCTTGGGTGATTTGGCCAATCCTATCCCTTTTAAAATTTTAAGGGATACAGGAGCTTCTCAGAGTCTTTTATTATCAGGTACTTTGCCTTTTTCTGAGAAGTATTGTTCTAATGAGAGTGTTCTCATTCAGGGAGTAGAGTGTGGCTTTGTTAATGTTCCTCTCCATTCTGTAAATTTGTCATCAGACTTAGTTTCAGGACCTGTGACAGTCGAAATAGTGTTTATCTTACCCGTTGAGGGCATTCATTTGTTGCTAGGCAACGACCTAGCTGGAGACAAGGTTGTGGTTAATCCACTTGTAACTGACAAGCCTTGTTTGGATCAGAAACTTGATCCTATTGAAAAAGAATGCCCTGAGTTATACCCAGCTTGTGCAGTTATCAGAGCTATGGCAAAGAAAGCTCTTGAGAATGATTTTGATAAGGAAAGTATTCCTTTAGCTGACACATGTGTTGGTCAGACTTTTGATGAGGTCACTTTCACTTCTAATTTGGATCAATCGAAAGGTATTGATCACAGTGATCCTCTTTTAAATACTCATTCTCTTTTAACTAACCAGGGTGATAAACGACAATCACTTGTCGTCGAACAGGAAAAAGATCCTAAGATCTCCTGCTTGTTTCAGATGGCCATTAGTGAACCTGAAGCTACTGAAGTACCTGTCTGTTATTTCATTAAAAATGGAATTCTTATGAGAAAATGGAGACCTCCCGAGGTACCTGCTAGTGACGAGTGGTCAGTGAACTATCAGATTGTAGTTCCAAAATCTTACAGATAGGGAATACTTAGTTTGGCCCATGAAACTCGTCTGGCTAGTCATTTAGGGATAAATAAATCTTATCACAAGATCTTGACTCACTTTTATTGGCCAAAAATCAAAAGTGATGTTTGTAAATTTTGTAGATCTTGTCATACTTGTCAAATGGTAGGAAAACCCAATCAGAAGATACCTAAGGCTTATTTGCAACCTATTCCTGCATTTGACGAACCATTTATTAGAATTATGGTAGACTGTGTTGGTCCCTTACCTAAGACCAAGTCAGGCAACCAATATTTGTTCACCATTATGTGTGCGTCAACCAGATTCCCAGAGGCAATTCCTTTGAGGAATATAAAAAAAAACCAGAACCATAATAAAAGCTTTGATCAATTTTTTTACTCAGTTTGGCCTTCCCAAATCTGTCTAATCGGATCAAGGGTCAAATTTTATGTCTAGAATTTTCCAGCAAGCTATGCACGAATTAGGCATTCAACAGTTAAAACTTCTGCTTACCACCCTGAGAGCCAAGGGGTTTTAGAAAGATTTCATCAGACTTTGAAAAATATGATTTGATCATATTGCTTTGATACGAGTAAAGATTGAGATGAAGGCATTCATTTACTGTCGTTTGCTGTTAGGGAGTCCGTTTAAGAATCTTTAGGATTCGGTCCCTTTGAACTAGTTTTCGGACATTCTGTGCGTGGACCATTGAAGTTGTTGAAAGAGAAACTCTTTCTAATGTAGATACTGAGATTAGTCTTCTTGATTATGTTTCTGATTTTAAGTACAAGTTGTCAAAGGCTTGTGAGGTCGCAGGAACAAATTTACACTCTACTCAGTCCAGAATGAAATTAAGATATGATAAAAAACTCAAGGGATAGGAGTTTTCGGCCTGGTGATAGAGTCCTAGCTCTCTTGCCCATTCCACAAAATCTCATTTAAGCCAAGTTTTATGGTCCATACACGGTTAAAATGAAAGCAAATGATTTAAATTACATCATAAATACTCCTGGGAGGCGAAAACAAAATAAACTTTGCCACATTAACATGTTAAAGGAGTATATTGAGAGAGATAGCCAAGTAAATCATGCAGTTAATTTAGTTGTACTTGTCCCACTTACTGAGGATTTAAGTGAAGAAATCAAATCGGACTCTGTTGATCTTGGAGCAACAAATCTTCGGAATTCGGAAATTATGAAGAATCTGGACCAGAAACTTTTACATTTGCAACAACAAAAAGAATGAAGTTCAACAGTTATTATTCGAATATGAGCACTTGTTTCCAGATATTCCTACGAGGACAAACAAAATTTTTCATGACGTTTAAACTGTAGATGCAAAACCTGTGAAACAACACCCATACAGGATAAACCCTCTCAAACAGGAATACTTGAAAAAGGATATTCAGTATTTGCTGGAGAACGATTTTATAGAGCCCAGTAAAAGTGATTGGTGTTCACCATGTATGCTTGTTCCGAAACCAGATAAAACTTTCCGTATGGGTACTGATTATAGGAAGGTGAACAGTGTGACAAAAACAGATTCATTTCCATTACCAAGAATCGCTGACTGTATTGATAAAATTGGAAATGCCAATTACGTCACCAAATTTGACCTTCTGAAAGGATTTTGACAAATTCTACTAACGGAAAGAGCAAACGAAATTTCAGAATTTGTGACATCAGATGGACTCTATCAATATAAAGTAATGCCGATCGGGATGAAGGGTTCCCTAAGTACCTTTCAACATTTGATGAATATGATTACCTCTGGTCTAGATAATTGTGATGCGTAGCAGCAGAGAGGCTGAACCCCACAACTTTTTTAATTAGAGATTTAGCCGAAAATAAAGGTTCCTACGAAGGCTAAGAAATAAGGTCAATAATCTCAAACCGAAACCTCTAACCAAGCATATTTCTATGCAGGGGGAAAAAGATTCAATTAGCTTTTTTGTTACTCGTTCGCTGACGTATTTTTTCAAATTTTAGGAGTGTTCGTTTGCGACGCGCACACGCACTCGTTGTCGTTCACCCTCTCTGCTGCTGTAATTAACCAAACATTGTATCAAGACCTATACGATACCTTGATCTAGGATCATGTAAATTTATTGTGATAAATCCAAATCGGGTAGCTTGTGTTTTTGAAAAGATGTTTTTAAACTTAATCATGTCCATATCCCCTGAACACCAAGTTTGATTAATGTTTCGTAACGTATGCGTATCAACTCCGTGAAACACAACTAAAATATTACAGTTTTCTCTGAGCACTTTAGGTATTTGTATGTATCGCTGGGTAACATATATAACATCAGTATTTTTATGTCTGCCTCTGGAAAAAAATCCTCTCAGGATTTGATTGTTTGTCCAGCATCACATCATCGTATACTACGAGATTTTTAATACGTCCATCAAGATCATCCACAGATGGAGCTTCATTAATATCTGTGATAAAATCAATAGTATAATTACCGTCCTCATCCAACAAGTTTGCGTTTTCATTAAAATCTTTAAGCACTTCATAACATCGTTGATCATCTACAGATGGCGCCACTAAATACAACTTATCCCACTTTCGCCATCTCATTGTCAGCTTGAGCAACAATTGTGTTTTACCACATCCAGATGGTCCAGTTATTATCATTCTTATAGAATTCGATAGTGCTGGATGATGGTTGACTGTCTCCCGCGCTCGTGTCTCTGAAAAGTCAATTATTTCTATAATAATAAATAACATGGATCTATATTGTGTTCGATGTAGAGCACCCACGACCACAAGTGAATTAACTACAGTGACAACCAAAAAAAAAAAAAAAAACGTGCTCTTACAGGTAAATGCGAAAATGTGGCACAAAAAAATTTAGATTTATTTCGTCGAAAACAAAAACCGGCGGTGATAATGCTACTTCGCTGGGAAAATTACCAGGAATTCCATGGGTGAGAAACATCTGCCTCGCTATAATTACTGTGGTCCTGAAACTCGTCTTGATATCCGACTCGATAACCAAGACCAACCAAAACCTGGAGAGTATCCAATAAACGCAATTGATCAAGCGTGTCATATTCATGATGTTGCGTATAAAAGCAAAGATTTACAACAACGGCACCTCGCAGATGTGAAGTTGATTCATGCGTTAAATTCTATACTTGATAAATCTCTCAGAGAAAAGCTTGCTATCTTTCTGGTAAAATCTGCGATGAAAGGTAAACTAGTCCTAGGGGCTGGTTGTTGTTGTTGTTGTTGTGGAGCTTAACGCCATTTTTCAGCACACGATAGGCTAAACATGGCGGCCAGTATTAATGGAGGAGGAAGAAACCGGGAAACCCCCGGAAGGAACACGAGAAGCTAGTGGCAAGCTTTCTCACATATCCACATTCGCCGAATCCTAGGGGCTGGTAATTAATCAACTGATTATTATCATAATAATGGAATCGGTTTATTATTGTTCAAGAGGATATTGGAGAGGCAGAGCAGCGATTAGTAAACTTGCTGAAGCAGCAAAAGTCTCACGTTCTGTTGCTGAAAATTGGTTAGCACGACAGGGAATATGGCAAATCTATCTACGTCCACCTAAAAAAATTCACTGCGCGTATTTTGTTGTCAGTACTCCCAATGAAGTTCATCAAGTAGATTTTTGTTTTAACCACATGATACTATTAAAATTGTAGACGTCGATCACGCACATACAAATACGCGTTAAGTGTCGTTGATGTTGAACGTAGGTATAAAGAAGCAGAACCACTATCAACAAAGACAGCAACTGAAGTTTCATCTGCGTTTGAACGAATTTATCAACGAGGACCCTTGCAATAGCTACAACTATTACAGGTTGATCCTGGTAAAAAAAATTCTTGGTGCAGTATCGTCGTTGATGAGAAAACATAATGTCAAAATCAGACGAGGACATACCGCAATTCATCGCGATCGGCAATTGTTGAACGATTTAATCGAACACTTGCTAAGAGAATATTTGGATACCAGTATGCGAAGGAAATAGTTTAGGCAGATACGAGATCTCGCGAATGGGTTGCAAGATTACCAAGTGTGATAGCTGAGTTAAATAATGAAATTACTCGTGCAACTTCTATGAAACCCACCGTCGCGATTACAAAGAAATATATACCAATACAACGACGTGACTTTTAAAACCAGCCAGTGTTAGGTAATGTGACTGTCAGATATTTATATGAACCTGGTGAACTTGAAGGAGGTAAAAAAAGAGCAACTGATCCTATCTGGAGTGTGACCACACATAAAATTTCCAGCTTGGTTAGATCCAGATGTAGACCTGCAATCTATGGGCTAGATTCCACTGCTCCTCAACGTGCATTTGTACGTGAACAATTACATGTAATTCCTGAAGACACACAGTTACCACCGCGTTCACTTCTGTAAACTGTCGCCCCTACGTCGATTGCACTCAAGACAGGTCAGCATCACATTTTCGCGTGTGTGACCAAGACCACTATTAATTCTATCAACGGTAAACTATCTTGGATTATTATTCAAATACTGCCACAACATATTACAGTTACAACTTGTACAGTGATTATTATGTTGTTGTTTCAGTGTCATGATAAATTCAGCGTCGAGATCAAAGTCGCGGTTATTTTTTTTTTTTTGTCAGATGGTCGATACCCAGGTAATTTTTTCTTGATAACTTCATTATTTACATCATCAGTGATTTCTTCGGTTATTACGTAATCCATAATAACCGTCCGCAGTTGAGATATTCTTCTGACTCGAGACACCGCGAGATAAACTAAATTTGACCATTCGATCCAATCATCAATAATCCAAATATTTGTATCAGAAATAGTTAATCCTTGTGATGAATGAATCGTTATAGCGTATCCTTACGTCCATGGAGTTTTACTCATGCTCAACTCGGTCGTAACAGCACTGACAGGAACTAACACAATATCATTTAGTACAAGATTTTGTTTACCACCACCCGGATTTTCAACTTCAATATTCTATTGTCGAGTATCTGCTGGGCGATAACACAATGGTACAGGTAGATTTTAAAACTTTTCTTTATGTAACAGAAATAATTTATCTTGAAGTGTATCACGAACTATTTTTCTACTTGCAACTATCAAATCAATTGGCCTCCATAAATTCCAAAAATCATTCATAGTAGTTTCTAAAATTACTCCACGCATTATTTCGCACTGTATTCTATCTGGCTGCAATCTGATTCACTTTTTAAATTCTTTCAGGGGCTCATCAATAGCTCTATGACCATCATTTATTTCTTCGTAATAATCTGCAAACGTTTTTAACCATTCGTGTGGAGACTGTCCAACAAAGGGTGGTGGGTGACCATGATCGCCACACATTATTACAGCAGTATTCTTCAATAACAACCAATCAAGAAACATTTTTAATACTTTCAGTGACACTGTACAAATTTCGTCCCAGATAATAATCTTGGTAATGTATTTCTCACCCATCCGCGATGACGTCCACGCGTCTCAGCACCATCTAAAGAAACTATGATAAGTTTGAGATTTTATCCCTCGTTCGTTCATTTCTCTGGCGAGTCTGTGTGTGGGCGTCAGCACAATCATATCAAACTTCCGAAATAATTAAATCGCACGTGTTGTTTTACCAGAACCTCCACACCCATTAAGATAACGGTTTTATGCCTGGCTACAGGATCATACACAGATGGCGCTGTCGATGCTGGTATTTGATTGTTATTCTTGTAATATGTTTCCTTAATTTCAACGTCGGCAGATTCAGAATAACTAATTTTACGTATCGGCTCGTGTAAAGTAACATAAAGAAAAGAGTGACTGCAACAAGCTTTTTAAATTTTAACAAAAATAATTTATTTCCCTAGAAAACACGGTGAAAAGGTAAAAATATGAAACAAGACTTACGATTTACGAAGAAGATCCAAAAATTTGTCCTAAAATTGTGAAAACATAAGTCCTGTGAACAAACAGTTCTAAATTGAAGTAGTCTGAATCTCAATTCCGTTCCAAGATGGCGGATGATGACGTCAGACGAAGGTTAAACACAAATGTCCAGAATTTTCACTGTGAATCACAATTTGTATTGTTCAGTTCCAATTTAGAATTAATTTCAGCAAATGTATTTGTCCATAGCCAGTTGTGTAGTTCTCCAGGGAAAATAATTATTTAAAAGGTAGACGAAGTACAACTATCCTCAATAACAAAACACATGTTATTCTTCATACGTATGAACGAACAACTCTTTCCAGCACAAAAGAATACCTTCTTCTTAAGGTATTTAGAAACTCTATAAAATGTTATGATGTGACTCTCTATGATGTTAAAATATGACTCTAGACTAGTTCGCAACTACTTGAGTATTTTAAAGCAAACTAATACATCATTTGATGTACACGCATGAAGGAATCGTGGAGATTTCGAAATGTCGCCAACGTAGTATAGATTGTCAACAAGTATTATTATTAATGAACGTGGTCACACGCGATCATTTGCATAGCTATTTCCGACTGTTTACTTAATATGACAAAACCGTCATACAAAAATCGTGCTTACGCGAGTTACATTTACGTTTTAAATAAACACCATGTTTCTAACAAAATATCAGATCCTGCAAACATAATCATCATCATAATAATAATCATATTTAATGATATAAAAAATGAAATAAAAATGAAATAGAAAGAATTAGAAGAATTCAAATTTTAACACACATGTAATTTAACTAGAGGATCGTAACACTAAATATATTTTCTTGTTTTTTTCTCCATGATCCCCATTCACCAGTGCCAAGTAATTTATTTAGCAAATCCAAATATTTTTTATTAATAAAAATTATTCCGTGGCGACTCTAACTGCGGTATCAACAAATCTGTTTATCATCGATAAGAAGTTTATCGAAACGGACGCAAGCATCGAAACTCTTAAATGAGTTAATTGCGGCGACTCACCATCAGTATAACTCACAGTTGTACCTAATTTAGTTCCGTTAGATTAAAAAACATCATTTCGGTTTGTAAATGTACCTCTCTCCGTTGTATCAGTAATTATGAAATCGAGTTCTGCAGTCCATGATTAATCTTGTACACGTTCGTTTATGATCATACTCACCACCCTGAGTAAACTTACCGATTATTTTTCTGCCGAGATCCTTTGCAACTTTCTCATTATTTTCTTTTCTGTATCCGGAGACAACATTAATAAGTTTAACAACTTCATTCTCGTCAAGATTAGGAAATTCTTTCCTGATATCTTTTTCTGCATCAAACTTATCTGGTTCTGGCAACCAAACTTGTTTCTGCGGACGATACGATATTATCGCTTCATTTACAACCAACGATATTAATATTTTTACATCAATCATATATCTTAATAGTACTATTGGAGCCCAATGTTTTTCTCAGAAATGTCTTTCAAACCAAGCATAAACAATCGGATGGAGATCCCCGTAAAACTCGAATGACTCTATACAGGCGAATGCGATTAAGTCAAAATCTGGTAGTGGTCCATTTATTGTAACTCTGGTCATCTCGTATGTTGGATGACCAAATCTCTTAAAGTATTCAGAACACTCTCTGTGTTAAACTTTAATTACATATATATAATGATACAAGCAAAGGATCGATGCAGATGGCTTGTGACAGGATTTACAACTCCTTGTAACCACGCATACGTAAGTGAATTCTGTGGTTACCACATGCAAAGTTTTCGACGTGGAAGTCTAGGACCAAAACCGTTTTTACCAGGCGGTGTTGGAGTCAGAGGAGAAACTCAGTTGTGTCTGCGTTGTGGTGGTAAAAAAATACAGAACGCTGAAACGATATTATGATTAAAAAAATGTTGAATCTCCGATAAAAACCGCCGAAGATTATCTCGCCAAATTTTCAAAATAATAATTTAGACAAATATTATTATCATACAAACGGAACAAAATGAATTTGTGAAGCATCCCCTCATCAAGAATTATGAAGCATCTTGAGATGGTGTAATTAGGCACTGTCGATTAAAAGAACCAGTCGGTGTTGTTGATAATACTGGGTATGACTGACATATTGTCGATGGGGGCATTATTGCCAAATTTATCTTAATAGTTGGGGCTCCGCCCAGTTTCCTCAAACTTCAACAGAGAAAAATACACTCTCCCACCATGTCACCACGTGGTGGGTGAACTTTTGCATTC
The DNA here is from genome assembly GCA_016617855.1 of Megalonaias nervosa. Lineage (NCBI taxonomy): Eukaryota > Metazoa > Mollusca > Bivalvia > Unionida > Unionidae > Megalonaias > Megalonaias nervosa. The sequence continues at coordinate 77,231 of JAECUM010096230.1, forward strand.
CCTGGGGTTGATCAAGGGGGAGGTTGTGCATGAGCTGTTGAACGTAGAGAAGTCCCCGTTGTGAATTGTGCCGTCCAATATCCCCAAATACGGATCGCCTTCTGAACATTTTAAAATGTCGTTTGGCAATCTATGAATTCACATGGGGGTTATAGCTGTAAATATGCTACTATCCTTGTAGATGATTGCTGTAAATACGCTACTATCCTTGTACATAATTGCTGTAAATACACTACTATATGTATCTGTGCTGTCTATAGAATTAAGTTAGTTAAGTCCATAGAATGAAGTACTATAATCATGTTTATGTGTTTGTACCGTCTACAAAAAACAGTCCTCTTTGATGAATATTTGTTTTTTATTCTTATTCAGAAATATTTTTTATTTTATTTTAAATAAATATTTATTATATAATGAATTCTGAAAATATTAATGCTGTTATTGCTGCTATTAAGCAATTACAACATAACTGTATAAAAAATTCTGATGAACTTAATCCTGAAAAGTTATGTGTGATTTTGAATCATTTACAATTTCGATAATCCGAGAATAGGTATACACTACCAGCCGATTACAGATTTGTAAAGTTAATTCAGCAGGCAATGTTACAGTCGTTGGCAGCAGTTACAGATACTCAGGTCAAACTATTTGTACCCCTTGCACACTCACTCGAAAAAATTAGGCCAGAATTATCTCACGAATACGAAATAAAAAGACTTGTGAACGCTCGTATCAGACAACTAAGAGAGATTATGTCCGCAAACGAAGCCGTGGAAGACTTACTGGCGGAAGACTACTCGTCCCGCAGTGAAAGTGAAAGCTATCAATTTCAACTTTGCCTTTAACAAGATTATATTTCGGTGTGTACGAGGCTCCGTTTTAACGGAGATATTCATCGAAAAGTGGAACGAAATCACCATCGATGCTTACATCTTCAGTTAGGTCATCCAACACACCATTGGTAACTTCCGCAACCACAACACCGCAGTGGGATTCCATTACTTGTATACAATAATGCAAGTCTAATCTTAAACACAAACGCCAAAGATGATTAAGTGCCCATCCGGTGAATCTTGATTCCTTCGAACTGAATTTTATCTCCGCCGAACAACGACGTAAATATTATAGTGATCTGTTCATCCACGTATTATTTCATCCCACCATTGACTGTATCAACATACTCTTTGACGAACGTGACCAACATGCCGCCGTCTCTGACTCCACCGTTGTCAGTGAATTCAACCAGATTCTTTACCAGAAAGTCGCCTTTAGCTTGACAATAATATCTTGAATGTCCACGTTAGACGTTTTAAGTTTACCAGTTTGATCTTCAAAAATCGCAAGCTCCACCTGGATCGACACCAACAACAACTAGTAAACTCATCTGCTTTGGAGGCAAACCTGCACAGATCTGCATCAGAACCAAGGTGTCGGGCAGAGTACCGTCCATAAATGTTATTAGACATTTTGCATAATATTAAACGTACTTTAATGTGAAATCAATAAATGCTTGTGGTGTTGATGAACACCCCAGTGCAAGCAACGCTTCAATGACATGACGACCGCATATTGATCCGTCCAATTGTGTTTGTACTGGTATAGTCGAACAAAACAAAGGCGTTCGTCCGTATAGGGCACTAGCACCCCAGGTTAAATAAGTAACAATTTCAACTAATTGTGCAAGTGCATGCAAATCAATTACAAAAGAAGCTGTGATGTTACCACGTATAAGACACAGAGAGTGCCGGGGCCTGTTGATGAATCCAAACTGACGATGCCCGTTTCATGTGTGCGTGACACTCTCGATGCAGGTTCATTTTGCATAAAGCCACCACTAAAATGTTTGATTGATTTTGCAATCGTGAGCAAATCAAGATTGGTCAACGGAAATATCTTCTGCGAGGGGTAATCGAAGACCTCCGCCCAAGCACATTCGACGATTCATTCCTGGTAATCGAAGGCGTTTTTCTAGTGCATTCCTGATGCAGCTCCGACAGCCCCTAACATCGGAGCTTTTGCAACCGCTGGATCGGCTGCTGCCAAAACCGCTTAAATTCCTGCATTGAATGGAAACATTTCACCAGCCCTTTTCATTTGTTTCACCTCTGACTTGGATAAATTTTAATATCATTGAGATGTTATTGTGTTTGGCCGCATTAAGCTAAACGAGCCGTGTTTGGATCAACCAAACAAGGACATTTCCAGTCAATGTTACCAGAGACAGTTTTAGCGTGACCCCCACATTTGGTTTTGATTGCATTTTATAATTTTTTTACAACTGATTTTGCTAAGGACGATCTTTACTTCGTGATAGGACACTATTAATAAAATATGCAAGAGGTTTAATTGTGAATTTTCCACAGGTGCATCGATGACCCTAATTTGACCCCGCATCTACCCGTGCATTAAAGTTAAGCCAAATTTCTTCTGAAGGTTCTTGATGACCAATTTTAACCGCAAAGAAACATGAGTCACTTCTAAGTGGTCTAATATATCATCCTACTCTGTGCTTGCTCTTTGTCACGATCTGAAAGTTGAAACGCCAGTAAGTGAAGTAAGTAGTTAATGGGGACGATATAGGGTCAAATAGGGTCTAATGTTAATTTTGGTCGTTTGCACTATGGAGTCAGAATTTATAGGTGGAACTGTATAGAGTCAATGGGAAGTGACGTCACGGAACTGGACACTGGCAACAATGTTGCAAGTGGCTGACCTCAATCGGGTGGACAACTGGCAACAATGTAGCATGGGGTTGACCTGAATACGCGCTACTCTAGGTAGGGACAAATACAACATTGAGATAAAACTTAGATTTATGAACAAAATCTATCACACAAAACATCAACTAAACATTTTTTAGGCAAGAGATAAATCTTTTCGAGGCAATGAAGTGGCCCTGAAAAGGGCCTTTTGGTTGTTTTGTTAACACCATTGAGTTAACATTGAGGGCATCGCACGGATCTTCTTCTCTTCCTCAAACTTCGTCTGACCTCGGGGCTGTAGATTAAGACTCTTCAGACAGCCTTGCCTCTCCGCATAGATTCTTCGTTTTCAAAGGGTTGTCCCTATTATCTGGGTGATAGCCCATGATGATATGACATACATGGGATAGTCCGGGCTGAACAGCATCGACAATAGGAGAGTAGACGTTTCTACGTTAGTCCACATCTTGTGACGAGAACAGGTGAAGGGAATGAGGTGAACCGCGGTTATTTACAGTGGAAGAGCGGATCGAAATGGATTGAGTTCTTTCACCAATCCTAACACGCGTTACAAAATTCAGTCACAGTGCGGAGTCTGTCTTCCAATCCGAAGAGAGCTACCCGTGACGTCACATTCCCTATACAGGTGCGCTAGCGTCTGTGCGCAGTGAATCAATGCGACAGAGTTAGAATATGACGGAAACTAAGAAGATGATCAATTGGGGTGCACCGGCCGTGGCGACGAGGAGCGATGCCATAGCAGCGACTACCAAAGCAAACACGGTCCTACTTCCAGAAGAGAACGATTTTAATTGGAATTTAGTGGATTTTCTCTCTTCACAAGAATTTGTGATGGTACCAGCACCTTCGCCACCTTCTCCTTCTTTACTGTACGTCGAGGATTTTAAACAGAGGCAGGAAGACAAATTGCAGAAACTTTTGCAACAGCAGAAAGAAGCAGAACAAGCTTATCTCATTCAACAGCAAAAGCGAGAAGAAGAAAAAGCAAAAAGAAAACGACAGGAGGAAAAAGAAGAAGCAGAGAAGAAACAAGGTCTAGGAGAGAAGGATGACGGTGAAAGTCAAACGGTGACGGTACTCTTAGACATTTTGGTAGAGTTATGGATTCTGAAACAGCTGCATCAGACATCATTAATACTACCCAAGAGATAAAGACCTTCCCAAGCCAAACAGTCCAACTCCGTCCACACACCTACTACGCATGAGATACCAACCCTAGTGATCTCTACCAAATCATCGACAGGAGCAGGTCCAGAAGTACGCCTTGGCCGTGGCAAAGGGATATGGCAGTGAAAGCTCAAAAAACAAACACACACAACGGCCCTTTTCAGGGCCACCCACCTCTCTCGGAAAGAGATAGTATTAATTTTCCAAAATCAATTAAAACTCAAAATCCCTTTTTTTCCCATGATGTACGATGTGAGTGCGTGAGTGTAGGTCCTTATTCTAAAAAATCAAAACCAGAAGACACGTTTTTCTTTCTGGTATATTCTCTGGTACAAATGTACAATTCAATTCACAACAAATCACTTTAAAAAGTTCATTTTTCTTCTACTTTGTCATTTTTCACTCTCTCCTTTTTTGAATTTCTTCACTGTCACAGGTTTTACCTCCTCTTCTTCATCACTTTCTTCTCGTCTTCTTTACTTCTCTTTCTGGACGTGTCTGGGTTCTTCTTTTTCGGATGGTACCTCTTCTTCCTGTTCGGAACACCTCTCTTCCTTCTGCTCCTGTTGTTTCTTAGGGCAGTCTGAAGACCAATGTCCTTTCTCTTGACAATGATAACAGGTATCTTGGCTTTTGTCTCTTTGAAGCTTGCCTTGCTTTTATGACGTTGTGGACATTCTGAAGACCAATGCCCTTTCTTCTGACAGATATAGCAAGTATCTTGACTTTTATCTCTAAAAGAGGAGGAGTAGTCCTTCGGTTTTTCTGAAGAAAACCTTCGTATGACACCTCGCAAAGCTCTGATCAGAAGATCGATTTATGTTGGCTCTTCCATCTTTCTGCTAGGATTGAGAGTGAAATGAATACTTGGAGGGAAGACACTGACCTTTATATAGGGAAGACACTGACCTTACATTGATATAAAGGGGACCATGGTGTTTAAAATATAGTCATTTGACTTGTTGCACTTAAGATGAAACAACTGCAGCATGTCGTGTAGAAAGGAGAAGAAAGTAAGAGGCAGAAACGTGACCTATCTCCTCGCACAGTAGCTGAAGTCTTGGCTCAAATTCATGCCAGCGATTTCGAAGATGACATGAGTGAACCAACATCCAGACCTAGAGAGTCTTCGTCAAACCAAAGTCCAGCACCAGTAACCCCTGAAAACTACTAACACATTCGAGAGACGGAAAAACTCTCCTCTAGAAAATTTCGAACCACGGCCTACACGTACATGGTGAAGTTTGAAGAGTTCAAGTCCCACGTGCCGCTGGAGAAAGCAAAAAAGTTCATCACTGATGTGTGGGATTCTTTGTTAACCACACTGAAACGACAACGTGAAGCCGAAGAAGACGATCGCTTGAGACTTTCCATTTATCACGACAGTTTGAAGTCGCTGCTTGGATCGAATTTAGCTGCCCGGGCGAAATGACACCTTCCAAAGTCATCGACAAGATTCAACACATGCAGGAATCCAACGACAAGTTTCACATCACCAATGGAAAAGCGACACTGTACATGACCCACGTTTCTCTTCCCAAAGGGACCGGACAAAAGAGAAAAGTGGTATTGGTGGACGAACTTCGCAGCATCAAGCGCAGCATTGTCCAAATTAAAAATCCTAAAGACCAGATGTATTTAGTCAGGGCCATCGTGGTGGGACGAACGTATGCCGACAAGAACGACACGGTAGAATGGAAAAAAAGCTTGGGAGAACATTCGACAATCGGACCGAGCCAAACAACGAAGAGAAGCAGAACTCCTGTCACAGAGAGCTGGCCTATCTAAAGACACACCCTGTGGCATTCCTGAAATGCAAAAATTGCAAGACGTCTTGGCTCCACGCTACACCTTGAAGGTGCATCCTCAAGAAGAGCGTGGACCTCTGTTGTTTGGAGGCAAACATTTCAAAGACGGAAAATACATTCACGTCTATCATCACGATGAACATTTTGATGCCATTACCAGTATCACCGGATTCCTGTGATACGCTTATTATTGTTAGAAATGTGACTATGGGTATAACAATCGAGAGCAACACAAGCATTGTGGATCGAATTGTGAGGGATGTTTGGCCTCTAAACCCTGTCTTGACGAAGGACAAGAATGAGTGCATTGCACAGCTTGTCAACAAACGTTTGTCCGCAAAACCTGTTACCAACAATATCTGAAGACGCAAGATTCACAGCAGAAAAGTGCTTGTTAACTGCTGAGATTGTACTCAACTTGCGGACAAGGCATACGTACCAATAATGCCAAGGCGCACGTATTTTCAGGAAAGAAGCGATCTCCCATTTGATGCCAAATCGTGGACTTGGAACACCAATGCTACATTTAAAAATACGAACCTCATCAGGAGTAGAAGGAAGAAGATGACCACAAGTAGAAAGGGAATTTCGTTTTTTCCGATTTCGAATGCATGGAAGAGACCAGCATTAAATTTCCTAATTTCTGCGTGGCTCATCGAGCGTGTGAGAAGTGCATCCAAAAACCCATCTTTTGCCCTCACTGTAGCAAGATTCCTGGAGGACGTGAAAAAATCTTTCGACGACCTAACACGCTGGCCGATTTCGCCCAATGGATTTTAGACCCCATCGATGAGACGTGGAGCCAAGAGGATATCGATCATTACGGAGATTGTAATCGCTATGCCACGGTGATGGCTCACAATTTCTCGGGATACGATGGACAATTTTTTCTAAAATACTATACAGAGAAAAGAACCGAACGTCCGAAAATCACCTTGAACGGAGCCAAAATCATCTCCATGCAAGTGGGACACGTGCAGTTTAAAGATTCGATGAGTTATTTAGCCATACCATTGAGCCGAATGCCTAAAACGTTTGGAATGACACAAATGGCCAAACGCTATTTCCACACTTTTTCAATTCCGAAGTCAAATAACACGCCGTCCTAACCCATTTGCATGAAGCTCACTACTACGACCCCAACAACATGCACACCGAACAACGCTCACGTCTCGGACCCCTTCGACTTTCAGGAAGAAATGTTAAAGTATTGTCTTTCCGACGTGGACATTTTACGGCGTTGCTGTGGAAAATTTTGAGAATTATTCATGGAGCACGGAGGGATCCATGTTTTGAAAGAAGCTTGTATCATTGCCAAAGCGTGCTCCTTAGTGTATCGCAAACGATTCATACCCGAAAACACCTTGGCTATCATCACCCCCCCTTCAACGACCAATTTTGTCAAACGTCAATATTCGGTCAAAGCCCTACGCTGGCTACATTACTTGCGCGACAAGGAAGACAATGGATCCAACATACCCGAAAAGGAGGAGGCGAAAAGACCATTGGAACATATTCGGTGGATGGCTGGGACTTAGAAAAGTCCAAGATAGTGCACGAGTTTAACGGTTGCTTATTTCACGGACATCCAATCTGTTACCACTTGTCTGCAGTGCTTGAAGTTAGAACAGCAAGGATACCAAGTGGTGGAAATGTGGGAACACGAGTACGATCACCGTTTGAAAACCGATCTCTAGTTTAAACTCATCCTGGGAAGTTACAAGCTGGTGGACCCTCTGAACTCGCGGGACAGTTTGTACGGAGGAGGGACGAATGCCACCTGTTTGCTGTACCACGCCAACGAGGAGAAAGGAGAAGAAAGCAAATACACTGACGTGTGTTCGCTGTATCCATACGTGTGCAAATATTATCACTTTCCCGCAAGGCACCCACAATTGTTGACGGAACACATCGACCTGGACAACATTCGACAATACGAAGGATTAATCAAGTGCAAAGTCTTGCCTCCCACCGACTTGTACCATCCTGTTTCACCTCAACATTGCCAAGGAAACTGATGTGTCCCTTGTACCGTACTTGTGCCGAAACGTGCAACCTTGTGAGCACGCCAGGAAGGACGCACCTTGACGAGACCGTGGGTCAGCGTGGAATTGTTCATAGGTCTGGACCTGGGATACCAACTATTAGAAGTATACAAAATTTACCACTTTCCCAAGACAGAACAGTACCACAAGGGCGACGAGACACAGAAAGGCATTTTCGCAGACTACATGGATGCCTTTTTGAAACTGAAACAAAAAGCCAGCGGCTATCCTTCCTGGTGCCACACTCCCGAAGACCAAAAATTCAAAGAGGAATACTTGGAGCAGGAAGGCGTCACTTTAGACCACGTGGAAAAAAATGAAGGAAGGCGATCGTTTGCCAAAGAGATGTTGACTTGTTTGTAGGGCAAAATGGCACAACGACAGTGTTTACCCAAGACGGTGTATTTGACACAACCTTCCCGCTACTTCTAGATGATTCACGACAAAACCAAATACATGAAATACGTGGACGTCTTTCGTGAAGACTTGATCCTAGTCAATTACGAAGAAGAACTGGACTTTGTAGAAGCCGACGAATTTGGATATGTCATCATTGTGGTTTTCGTGACAGCCCTTGCTCGCTTAAAATTGTACGAAGGTTTAGAACTGTTAGGGGATAGTGTGTTTTATTTTGACATGGACAGCAGCATCTCCATCGATCGTCTGGGTCACCGGCACCCAGACATCGAAGGAGACCTTTTAGGAGCATGGACGGACGAGCACCCCGACGGTAAGATTCTAAGTTTTGCTAGTGGCGGTCCCAAAAATTACGGCTACGAATACCGGGACCCCCAAGGAGAAGCGCACACCCTGTGCAAAGTGAAAGGATTCATTCTCAATTATCGCACCAGTCAAGTGGTGAAGTTTGGGGTATTGAAAAAGCCTTGCAGTCTATAGAGGATCGACATTTCAAAGTGACTACCAACCGCACAAGATTGTACGTTTAGCCACACGCCAAATCGTCAGTCGGCCTTTGGAGAAAGTGTATCAGATCGTGTACCAGAAGCGAGTTCGGCTTCCCAATCACTTCACTTTACCGTACGGACACGTCGAAGGTGGTCAGCATATAAAAAGGGACAACGTCCAAGACCGATAGTTCATTGTAACTACCAACACCAAGCGAGATAGATGTATACTTTTAAACAGACACCATTCAAGTTCGGTGATTCTGAAGTGGATTGCGATGCTGTTCCTTGCGATGGCAGGGATGCAGTACGCTGTGACCTCAGTGATTCAGTACCACATCATGGGAACTTTCCTATGACTACTATTGCTACTACTACTACAATACTTACCATGGAAAGTGATGCCGTGAGTGTCAAACCTGGTGGATGCGAAAGCGAAGCCATTCGTTATCGTACACTTTTTCACTTTACTGCTTTTCACAGTCAATGTCATCCAGCACGTGAAACCATGCGACTACCACCCTACGGATGTCATCCATGCCTGAGTAAACTTCTGCGGGTTTCACCTTACCCTCATCGAAATAAACCTGTGCAAGAAGAATGTTGGTTCCCTGTGCCTGTGTCTGAATACTGCGACTTTGAAAATCGCCTCCAAACCTTCCAAGGAAAGTGGCCTAAATGTCTGGGAGGACCTACCCCCGAAGAATTAGCTAGAGCCGATTTATCTATTTGGGCGAAGGTGATAAAGTCAAGTGCTTCAGTTGCAGTGTGTCACTACACCAGTGGGAGCAGAAAGATTCTGCTTACCTGGAATATTCTCGATGGTCGCCGCAGTCACTCCCTACCTTTAGTGGGACGACCTCAGTAATCTCTTGATGGATACTTTACAAGAGAAAATATGTGGTTTGCCTGTGGAATTGAGAGAACGCATTTAGCGAAAGTTTGTCAAAATACAAGTCCAAGGCAAAGAACAATTGCATCCTTTACGTCACCAATGTTGGAAACACTGGTACCTGAATCAAAGTGTTCCATTTGTCAGGCATTGATGAATCACGCGAGATTCATATCGTATTGGATGCCACTCATTCTGCTTACAAGGTGACCATCGTACACCGAATTCCAACGGAAGAGTTAGAGGATTACCAAACTATTTTACACGAAGAAATCTTGGTTCAAGAGGAAACGTCTGTGCGACGTGTGGTATGTGAGTTAGTGACTAAAAAATTTTGGTACGGTACTGAAATAAAACCGCTTCTGTTCAAAAAGTACGTGTATCACCATCATCAAAAGAGGGTATAATAAACTGGCTACCATGCCACGACCTTTATCACTCGTGATACAACAGATTCCATGGAAGGAAGCCTATGACAGTATTCAGACTGTGGTGGATTACCAAGTCTTTTTACGAGCACTGTATCCAATGAATTTGGGTCGCCGTGTGGTGTGCGTCTTAGTGACTTGCTTTCTGGGATTTCGTTTACCAGCCGGTTTCTTGCGGGTTCGGTACGATATCTGCTGTGAGGTAACATCTCCGAAAGACCATTCCGGGAGGATCCTGTGTAACTGTGCCAAATGTAGACTCTCTAAGAACATTACAATCTGTCCCTAGGACACCCAAAATGTTGTACAGTGACTTGTTTATATTCCACTATGATCGTTTTGATGTGTATTTTTATCGATGTACTTAACCATTTGGCTTTTATGTATTTTTTGTCTTTCGTGTTTGATTTTTAAAATGTGTTGCAATAAACGTGTCCTGAAAAAAGTATAAAAAGTCTTGTCTTGTCTGTCTTCGTTTCAAAAGTGACATTCCCTGTACTATGGCTACCTCTGCTGTCTCTGCTCCCCCTTCCGCCAGTTTCAAAGTCATCGACGAAAACTTAGATCGTGCCAGTTGGGAGGCCTTGTATGGTAACCATCCCTTTAACATGTTAATTGCTGGACCGAGCGGTTCAGGCAAAACCGAATTTGTCAAACGTTTGATCGAACATAAACATCATTTGATCGATCGTCCACCGCAACATATCGTATGGTGTTACAAAGAGTGGCAATCGACGTACAGCCTCCATCGAGAAAACCAAGGATATTCCATTGTGTTTTGGAAGGCATTCCTGGCAAAGACGACGGGATCGTGTCTGACCCTAGTGAAACACATTTGGTCATCTTCGACGACATGTTAGGAGAAGACGAAGAAGAAATTAAACTGTGGTTTACACGCAAAGCGGATCATCGTAATGCCAGTGTCATTTACATCACCCAAACTTTGTTTTAACAAAGTAAAGCCCATTGCACCATTAGTCTCAATGCTCATTACGTGGTCTTGTCTAAAAGCCCTAGAGATAAATCGCAAGTGCAAGTGTTATCCAAAGAGTTAGAAACACCTTGGCTGACACATGCATACGACGATACCACTCAAACCCCTCACGCCTATTTACTCGCGGATTTAAAACCCACGATCCCCGATTATTTGCGATTTCGTACCCATTTGTTTCACCACTTGTGCCAAGACGGAGGCCCTGTCGTGTACACGTCCCCGTCGACTTAACAACCTAAAAATCTATAAAATCCGCGAACACCTTTTGCTCTGTCTCACACATCGTCAACATGACGTCCCTTCAGTCTCATCTTCCCGTCAAATTGATTCGTGCCTTGTACGGCATCAATCGCGAAAAAAATCCACAAATACGCGCTCGTGTCTTAGTAGCAAGTCTCATAGAAGTCATAAGATGGTTTACGGTGACAGCACGTCAATTACTGCAAGGCATCATTCACATTCCACATCAAACCAAACTCTTTTTTGACAGAAAGAAAGTAGCCTTGACGCAACTGGCCGATCCTTGCATCGACAATCAAACCAAAAAGCAAATCATTTTGAAACTTTGAGGTTGCGGTTATCTAGGAGGTGTCATCATTCGCTCCCTGTTAAAATTGGATCCCAATGCCCCCAAAGTCCTCTCAAAGGAAAAAGCCACTCCCCGATCCAAAGGTACCCAGAAAAAAAAGGGCAGTGGTGTAAAGACCAGGTCACAGCCTCAGAAAAAGAAATGTCCGCAGAAAAAGAAAAAGAAAAACCTCCAGAAAAGACCCCAGAAAACAGCTTCTACCCGCAAGAGAGGCACTTCGGACAAGGTGCAACCTTACATTACCAAACCATGACCTGCAGCGACGGTGACCGCGTCTCCAGTTCTCCAGGTTCTTCCACTTCTCATTTCTGGTGATGCCAGCCAATCCCAATTTGACACCCGTTCTTCCTAATTTGATGAAACAATGGAAACCCGTGTCTCCAAGAACTTCTCCTCCTCTTTAGCCGCAGCGGCAGCTGCTCACAAAATACGTGCCCCCAAAATCAAAGTCGGGCATATTACAGAGTTTACTGGATTTATCCAAGCAAGAACTGTTGCGATTTAGTCCGTTGCAAACCCCTCTACGACGCGTGATGCTTGTCATCAAGTTGATACGACATAGAGACAATCAGTTGCGACGCATTCCACTATAAAAAAGACTCTGGGCAAGCGATGGGTATCAGTGTTTGCGCTCCTGAACGCCAAAAGATGTCTCCTAAAAATTGTGCATACCACCACTATCGTCGTTCTCCTGTCCAAAATTGAAAAGGAAAAACAAAAGGACAATCTCGTCGTTTGACCCCGCATCCGAAAAAGAGCTTAGCCAAACATCGAGGTCTCCCCCAGAAAAGACTCCATCGTCCAAAGAGGAGCAAGCAAAGGTGAAGATTGTTTATCGCTCCGATGGTATTTCATACGTTCAAACAGTTTAGTTTTCCAGAAAAAAAAAACAAAAATACACCCCCAAAAAATAAGATAAAAGGACGCATTTCAAACCATGGACATCTGTATATCTTTTGCTTCTCAACGCGAAAAGATGTCCCCTTAAAGAAGTGCACACTACCACCAGCGTCGTCGTTCTCCTGTCCAAAAAGGAAAAGGAAAAAGAAAAGGACAACCTCATCATCCGTAAAAAATGCTTAGCCAAGCACTGACGTCTACCCCAGAAAAGATACACTCGTCTGAAAAAATAGAGAAGACACAAAAGGGAGGATTGTTTGGCGACATAGGAAAAAAGTTGTCATATTTTTGATGAAGTGATAGTCAAAAGAGTTCGTCAAAAAGACTGGATACACACCCTTTGACCTGCTCGAAAAACACACCCCCAATAAATAAGATAAATGGACGTGTGTCAAGTCATCGACATCAGTATATTCTGTGTGTGCCCTGGAACAAGCAAAAATACCCCCCCCAAAAAAAAAAAGACATTCCTCTTCTACCCCTGAAAGGAAAGAAAAGGAAGGACTGCCTCCTCGTTTAGCCAAACATTGGGACGTGTTGTCCGTCCTGTCCAAAGCCCGTCCACCTATGCGAAAATAAATCATTCAAACCGCCACTAAAGACGTCATCGATACCGTGTGCGAATGTTGTCTGAATGTCTTGAAAGGAACGATACCTTTGTCTCAACATCAGAAAGAATGCTTAGCCAAGCATCGACAAGTTCTTTGCCTAATTGTCCAAAAAAATACCCATCCATCAAAAGAAAAAGATGTTAGTGCAACACGGTGGATTTGTGCACCTGTTGTTACCACCAATACTAAAAGCGACATTGGCACCACTGATTACAGGAATCGTGGGAGCAACTGCTTTACAAATGGCTCAAAGATAAAATAGGATCAAGAAGATAAATTAGGTCTCTGGGGCGAAAAGATCTCAGACGTGACCTTTGGAATCTGATGGAAGGACGAAAACTGGCTATAGTGCCTTACAAACGATGGATGGAATTCTATCGTTGGCAAGAACAACGGACCCCGCATTTACCTCCCAATATTCATTTGACCCAGATGTCCCAGTTACAACACGAATTGCAATCGTTGATGGATCGTAGCGATTTGTCAGAAACGGAAAAATCGCAACGGTACGGTGAAGTGTTGCAACTACTTCAACTCTTTCACCAGAAAACTTTAGACGAAACAGTTCCACCGACTCTGAAAGATTTTAAGACCCTGAAGAAAAGTCCATCACCATCACCCCCAAGAGAGAAAATGGAGAAGAGGAGGAGTTTCAAACTCCACCAGAAAAAGTACGCAAGTTAACAACACCACTAGAGAAAGTACGCAAGTTAACAACACCACCTACATACAGATTTGGTTGGATTAAAAAGATGATGGCCACCCCTTCTTCCACAGAACAGAAAAGGAAGGTGAAGACAGAAGTTAAACAAGAACTGATTACCCCTGTTCAGACATCATCCTCCTCTACACCTATTGCTCGTAAGGACATGCAAAGCATTACAATCCAAGAAAATACCACACGAGGAAAAGAGTAGCATTCTTGAAGTGTGGGTGACTTATTAAAAAAAGTCCTAATAGAGAATGTGTTAGCCAGCATTTACAACGATCCATCCCATTCTGCAGGTTACGGAGGAGTCCAAAAATTGTATCGTGCTGCCATAACCCTACTAAAAAGTGTCCGTTTACCTCAAGTGCAACGACGGTTACAAGAACAAGCCAAAAAGAACCTTACAGAAACCCATTCGACGAAAATTTTCCCGAAGTCGCACCCGAGTGGAGGGCATCGATCACCAATGGCAAGCCGATTTAGCCGATGTCTCTCATTTGGCCACCTACAATCGTGGCTACAAATATTTGTTTTGTGTCATCGACGTCTTTTCCAAATTTGCTTGGGTCGTGCCATTGACTTCCAAATCGAGCATTGACTTAGTGTGAGTCCTAAAACTGGTGTTAAAACAAAGTTGTCGTCACCCTCTTCGATGGCAAACCGACAACGGCACCGAATTTCTGAACCAAGCTTTCCAAAAAGAATTAAAGAAACGAGACATTCATTTTCTTACCACCGAGAATCCCGAAACCAAAGCCGGCATTGTGGAATGTTTTCAACGCACCTTGAAAGAATGCATGTGGAAATATTTTACGCATCAACATATCCTCAAGTACATCGACGTCTTGCCTCACCTGGCCAAAGCGTACAACCAATCTTACAATCGGAGCATCGGATGTGCCCCCCTCAACAAAGAAGTGACTCCCGACAACGAAGTTATCGTCTTTGAGCGCCTGCTTGGTACGTGCCCAACTGTGGCTATCCCCAATAAAGGTGAAGTGTTGACTGCGGGAGATTGGGTGCGCATTGGCAAAACCAAACGCACTTTCGACTAAAGTTACTTACCCAACTGGACCACCGAATTGGTTGGTGTCACTGAACGAGTGCGTGGCCGTCATCCTGCCGTCTATAAATTGGAAGACATGAACGAGGAAGTGTTAAAAGGAACGATATACTTGTCCAAGTTACGACGCGTGACCAAAAAATAGAAGATGCAGTGTACGACATCGAAAGCAATCTCGATCGACGAACCCGTAAAGTTGGTAAACGACGTGTCAAAGAAGTCAAAGTACGTTGGAAAGGATATCCTCCCAGTTTTTACTCTTGGATCGACGCTTCGCAAGTCATCCACTATAAAAAGAACTGACCATCATGCCGTTCAACGCAGCCTGAGCCACTACAGCAGTGACCACTCCTTCACCCAGTTATTCTCTGCAAGATCTACAAAAGCAGTCATTGTGGGTGTGATGTGGAGAACGTGTGCCTAAAACGCAAATCGTCTTTTTCTGCCAAATCTTTGTGGTGTATTGTGTCATCGGTGCTGCCATTGCCAATTTGAGTTTTGCAACAAGGAGACAAACAATTGTGGACCATTTTACTGAGCAATTGCATCGGTTACCTTCTACCCAAACCTGCTCTGATATACTCTAATGGTAACAACAGGAGTCTTGTATTCAACGTCAGTCACCCTCCCAACAGTCACCACTCAAACAACAAGAACAACAATCCTCTTTTAGATACTCCTCTAACCTTCAGTGACTCCTCGGACAGCAGAACTCTGGATTTATGAATGACCAATTTTACTTAACGTTACCCAGTGACAGTTCCATGGGCGTGTTTCTCAAAAACACATTAAGCTGTTTCACGGCCAAATTATCTCAGGCCATCCAATTGGATCACGAAACCCATTTGAAAGTGGTTTTGGTCGAAATCGTTCATCCTACACAAATCTTAAACATTACTGAAAATGAAAACTTTTTTAAGGTCTAAGTTCATGACTATCAAGTGCAATAATACTTGACTAAAGCCCAACTGTAGATGCCTCTAAGAAAACGAAAAGTGTCCTTCACTACTCCACGGTTGATCTATACTACTAAAATTTCGGCAGGCTATTATTTTAGCGGTCAACATCGGGTGGACACGAAATCCTACCAGATTCAATGCGCTGTTTGGCAAAACCTTGGAGAGAATAAAAAAAGTGTCACCCTCGAGCACCATAAAGTAGCACGTCGACTGCTGATGAAATTTCAGAAGGACATATTGTTGACCATTCAATTTTGTCCTGAATTGTTTGACATTTTGGGTGGAGGCCTCAAGATGCTCAAGGGTGGACCCGTACCATTCATTACCAGCAACTTGGATTTTGCGAAATATTTTCGATTCCCGGTAGAACTGAACCAAGGATTAAATTTGATCTTTGTGTACTCCGATGTGGTGGAGTACAACGTGGTGGGACTCACCTCCGGACTGTTACTGCGTCATTCCGTTTAAAGTGGATTCTGCCACGGACGCTGAGGAGGAAGGTGGAAACGCCTATCACGTTCACCGCGCATTTTTACATCCTCACTATTTGCCTGTCAGGAAGTCGTATTTCGACACTGTCATCATTACTATAAAAGGAGATCTGGGACAAAATATTCCATTCACCAAAAGGAAAGTCACGGTTAAATTCCATTTTCGAAAACGATTCTTTAACGAATTGTAAGTCATGTATCCTGTGAACCGAGGTGTCGCTCGAGAGCGAGGACATGGTGTAGGAGATATGCTGAAATCTACCTTTCGTTCGGTGGTCCCCGTTTTTAAATCAATGGTGATACGAGGATTGCACGTCTTGAAAGATGCCGCTTTGACGCAAGGCAAAGAATTTCTCCAAAATGTCATCATCGATAAACAAAACCTCAAAGAAGCTTTCTTGAGAGCAGGCTAAAATATATTGCGTCAAACGGGCCGACGAGAAACTTCTATAAATGCCCTGGACGCTGCCGAGTCTGGCAATCCTGTTTCACTCACGCCCCAGCAAAAACAAGGCAGAAAGAGAAAACGAAGACACCCCTCCAGACGACTTCACACCCCAAGGGCTAGAAAGACTAAGAAAAAAGAACCGTCTGAGAATTAGACGTTTTTGATTATTAAATCACAGATAGAAAAATGATGCACCGAGAGTCTTCGAATGTTCCAAGTCGAAACTGGATCTGTTTGCCATGCCACCCACCATGATGCCGATACAGGAACCTCAATGAGTAGAATTTTATCCCGTCTCCTCTTTGACGGATTCAGCTCCCATCGAGTTTGAAATCAAAGGACAGCCCGAAGATTACATCGATCTGAAGAGCAGTTACTTATACTTGAAAGTCAAAATTCTCGATCCGACTGAAAATCCTATAGACAATGATGAAGTAGCTCCCGTCAACAATTTCATGCATTCATTGTTCAGTGTAGTGGATTTGTATTTGAACAACAAACTGGTCAGCAGCAGCATGGATACTTACCCTTACTGAGCATACTTGGAAAATCTCTTGACGTACGGAAAGGAAGCGAGGGACACCCATATGGATGTTTGCGTGGTATGGAAACCTGACACGGTAGGCAAATTCAATGACACCGATTTGATTACAAATAAAGAACCAAACCATAATGTGTGATTCAACGACCGACGAAACAAAATCATAAACAAGAGTTTAGAACTAATGGATAGTTTGCTTTTGGACATGTGGTTACCAGAGAAGAATTTGCTGAACGGAGTGGATGTCCGCCTGAGACTCTATCTCAGCAGTGCCTCTTTCCATTTGATGACTGATACTGAGGACAATTACAAAACCAAAATCGGTGAAGCCTGAATCTACGTGCGACGCGTGGAAGTGTTACCTAAAGTGGGAAACGACATCAGTCACACTTTGAGCAGAACGACCGCGAAGTATCCGATACGACGCATGGAAGTGAAAACTTTCACCATTCCCAAGGGTCAGCAATCCATGATCGAAGATCATCTGTTCCAAGGATAGTTACCCAAGCGTTGAATCATTGGCATCGTCGAGAATTCAGCCTTCAACAAAGCCCACAATAAAAATCCTGTCAACATTTATCACTTTGGTGTGTCTAAGATCGAAGTCAGTCGAGATGGCAAGACCTTGTGTACCAGACCCTTTGAACCTGACTTTTCTCCCAATAAGAAAAATTACTTGAGATCGTACTTGTCCCTGTACGAAGCCACCGGACAGTTAGAGACGAACACCAGCCACGGTATTGCGTGCGAAGATTATGCAGGAGGTTACGCGTTGTGGGCTTTTGATTTCACTCTTGACCAAGGCAGCGACGAGGAACATTTCTACCCTATAAAATCCTGCCAGATTCGTGTGGAACTTCAGGTTAAAAACCGAGATCCTGATGAAACGTTGAACGCCATCCTGTGTGCCGAATTTGATAATACGATAGAAATCAACAGTTTGAGAGAAGTCATTCTAGACTGCTAGAACCTATGGAAGACTCTTATCCTTCTTTGAATGGTGGATAATCTTTGGAAATGAAATTGGAGGATACCTTTGAAGCAAAACCATCCAAAAAAAAAAAAAAGACAAAGACGAAGAGGATATGGTGATGTCCAGAAGGCTTGAGCAAGAAGAACATTTAGTTTCCTGTTTTGCCAATCACCTGGCGGAAACCATTACAGGGTTCGCCAAGAAAGATTGCTATGGATGTCAAAACGATCATCCCAGTGAAATTCAACACGATAAATGTTTGATGATGAGTCAAGAAGAAAAATCGGACGAGTATCTGGCGGTCGCTTGGGGTCTCATCTCCGAAGAAGCAGTGTTGCATCAGTGGTATAAAGACTGCGTGATCATTCTTTTCCTCCAATGACTGCTCTAAAGATCCATCGCATCGAATCTCTCTTGGCCCAGAGTACGGAAACGAAGCGAAAAGACGATTACTTGACAGAGATTTTCAAGCAAAAACTCAGGATTATATTGATTACTTATCATTACCTGTGAAAGAAAAATAAAAAAAAAGAAAAAAAAAAAGAAAAAAAAAACCAAACAAAAAATAGATACCTGGGAACATTATTACCTTTTGAAAAACAGTTGGTACACCACTTCTTGGAATCCTGTCGTGTGTGCTAAAGATGAACTTCCTCATCTCAAACCTAAAGACCATCAAGCTTATGTCATCAACACGGACGACAGTCATCTCCCAGGAACCCACTGGGTAGCCGTCTACTTTCCCCATGATGCCTGTGTAGAGTACTTTCATTCAAATGGATTTCTGCCTTTGGAAGACATCATCGACTTTATGAGACGAAATGCTCATATTGCAAGGCACATATTCTATGGTGTGTGGACAATATTGTGGGTATTTTCTTCATCAACGCAGTCTTGGATATTCCTTAGAACATTTAGTGACTTATTTTGATCGTGACTCTTCTAGAAACGATGAAAAAGTAGATAGATGGTTTTGTGATCGTTATGGATATCTCTTGTCTTTAACTAGGAAACGTAGTGTACATCAATGGCCAAATGACCTCCATCAGTGGAAGTCTAACTTGACTTAAAAACTTTGTCAACCTTGTCAAAAATGTGTTCTTTGATATTGTATGAATTGATGGTATATTATGTGTAGGTTAATTGTTGGTTAAATAAAAATGTTATAAAAAAAGGATTGTTTGTGGTCTGCTTTAAAACATGAAAACTGAATATATGTTCTTTGACTTCTCTCTATCCCTCACCATGAGATAAGCTATATAGCGTTGATACCCCCCAAAATCGTAGGGATATTTTCTATCGCATCCGCGCTTGAGCCATATAAAGTGAGGCGGTCTCCATTCTGACCATCCATTGTTGACTCGTCAACCTATGAAGATGTGTTCAAGACTAGCAAAGCTGAACGAAGCCCACGTGAATTTACATCGTGTCAGGCAAAACCTGATACCCAAGCCTGATGAGATAGAGAATGTTAGGATGTTGAAAGTGGCCCAAGTCCGGATAGAAGAGGTGTTTAAAGACGAAATCAAGAAGGGGCAAGAAGAATGGACTGAGAAGTACAGACTTCAAAAACAGCAGAGAGAACATCAGCAGCAGCAAGAACGGCAGGAGCCAGACAGAGGTTTTGTGGACTGCCGTGTGGACACGAAAGAGTTCTCCTTCTCCTTACTTAAAAGCAGACCCTATCCTGTGGGAAAGCCTGCAGCCAGACGGGGACGCAATCTTAGACGATAACAGATTGCCATAATCCCCAACAAAACAGCCCTTTTCAGGGCCACCCCCAACAATCTAGAAAATATATACTAGTCAAATTGCCAAAATATTTATCTGTCTTTGTGTGTTGGTAGGTTAAAAATAGAAGTGTGTCTATAAACACTTCGTTTCCCTAGTCTGTTTGTTTTTATATGTAGGAATGGTGTTAAAGTGTGTTTGTAGGTAAAAGGTGAACGTGTGTTTCTATTAGGTCCGCGCGTTCAATGTTATTGATGGTGGAGTGGGTATTGTTAGTTTTTGTGTAAGGGGATGTTTTGCTTCACCAGGTGTATTTGGAGTCAAAAAAAAGCAGCCCTTCTGAGGTCTAACCAGATCTCTAGAAAAGAGAGACTGATCAAAGTGCCAAAATTTGTTTGTCTTTGTGTGTTTGTCTGTAGGTAAAAGAAATAGAAGTATGCCTATAAACACTTCATTGCGTGTGTGTATTTTTGTTTGTTTTTGTGTGCGTACGCATACGTTTGTGTGTGTGTATTTCTTTGTGTGTATGTGTGCGTGCGTGTACGTTTGTGTGTGTATTTGTGTGTGTATGTGTATGTGTGTATGTGTATGTGTGCGCGCGTACGTTTGTTTGTGTGTATGTATGTGTGTTTATTTCCCTTAACAAACCCTTGTCCCTAAAGCAAATAATATTTGTGAATATGGAGTAGTATGCCTATAAACACTAACTCCTTTGCTGAGGTGATTGTAGGTAATGGTGTGTTTTGTATATAGAAAAAATTCCTTCTGTACTATGTATTGTTAGAAAGTATAGTGATTTTGTATAAAAACTGACGTTAGGTTAGCACTCTCATCATTGTGGATTGTTTGGTAGGTGATATGGGTAGTTGGTAGGAGGATATGTTTTCCTTCACCTCCGTGCTTAAGGCGTATAATCTGGGGCTTTGGTCATTTGCGCCATTCAACACTGAATAACAAAAATGGCCAGCAACATGGAGAAGATGATGAAATTGCAAGAGGTAGTGGATACAATAGGCATGGTGGAGAAAATGATGGTTAGGATGTAGTATGGGGCTTATAGCCCACGCAGATTAAGCATGAAGATCAATAATTTAAAAAAGGGAGAGAAATATTAAAGGAACTAATTAAACAGGAAAAGGAAGAGAAAGAGGAAAAAGAAGAAATGTAAAGATGGAATGAGAAGATGGAAAAAGAAGAGGAGAATGAGAAGAGGAAAAAAGAGGAGGTGAAGAAGAAGAAGAAAGAGGAGGAGGAAAAGGATGAGAAGAAGAAGAAGACAAATTAAGTGAAGAAGATAAGGAACTGGTGGAAAAGAGGAGAGGAGAGACAGTAGAAAAAAAGAAACCCAAAGGCCCTTTTCATGGCCACTCCATTGCCTCGAAAAGATTTACTCTCTTGCCTAAAAAAAATTTAGTCGATGTTTTGTGCGATAGATTTTTGTTCATAAATCTGTGTTTGTGTAATATATTTATGTCTCTGTCTATGTCTATCTCTATGTTGTATTTGTCCCTACTTTGAGTAGCGCGTATTCAGGTTACCCCCATGCCACATTTTTGCCAGTTGTCCACCCGATTGAGGTCAGCCACTTGCAACTTTGTTGCCAGTGTCCAGTACTGTGACGTCAATTCTTATTGACTCTATACATTCCCACCTATAAATTTTGACCCCATAGTGCAAACCACCAAATTTAACATAGAAGTCTACGTGACCCTATAAATTTTGACCCCATAGTGCAAACGACCAAAATTTACATTAGACCCCATGTGACAATATATCTTCCCAATTAACTACTGCAGTAAGACCATGTTGGATACTTATTTGCCAGGTAAATTTTCCCACAAAAGCAGTTGATGGGTGCTCATCTGTGGTATGTGCGAGAAAAGACAGCATTGAAGCGGTTCAAGACTGCATAAACGATAACAAACGTGATTCTGTAGTATGTGAAGGGGATAACACAGGCATCCACAATGTTAATATTTCTAATAGAACTCTACCATCAGCAGCAGTTGCACCACGCCAATTTACATAGCTAGAATTATTTTGCGGGTTGATGTGTCTGTATGTTTGGCTCCAAAAATAACCCTGCGAACAACCTCTTAAAAACCCAAATATGTGACTGAAAGGAATTGCACACAAAAAACGTAATGAGGCTCCATTAAGTTGTCCTTTGTGCTGAGCAAATCCACTAACAAAAGTGCCATTAACGCATACGACTACAGCTTGTAACCTATATTAGTGTTGCGTGCAAAATGTTTAGGTCGCCTTACTGAGAGTCCGTATTATCAGATGTATCCTTGATAAAACATCGTTGTTGGGCCAGCTGTTCTCGTGTAGTCATCACTGTGTCTGGCGAGTCCAATAATTGTTGTTGCCACGTCAACGTTGTCCAAAATTGATTTTTTTTCCATCGTGCACCATGAAACAGCGCCATGCTTAACAACGACAGCTATGGTATTGGCAGGATAGTAGGTACCGCCAGCACCATTCTGTGTCAGATTCTCCTCGACTTCCAAGAATGTCTAACATGGAAGGAAAAACCTAGACGTTTCCTGCACTTGCAATTCTATTTTTAATTGATTGGGATCCTGGCCGGATATAAGTATCACTGAAAACTTCGTTTGCTTCTATCCATTAACACAGGCGCACGTAAGTCAACTGTTGGGTATATCTTTGAACTGAGCCATAGTGAGTCTCTTCGTTTACGCTTATACATTATTCATTTTGTCTAACAACACTGCCTGACGGTTTTGCCGTCTAATTTCACTTCCAACTGACAGATTTGCAATCACTAAATCTGACAACCGTTGTTGAGCGGCTTCATTAATGACTTTACTAACAGCAGGCGGCGCTCTTTCTATCAATAGTAGCGAAACCGTTTCTGTTCGTGCTTGTGGCACTAATCGTCATAGTCAGTCTCGAAGCGATTGAGCAGTCTGTGATCCCAGTTGTTTCATTCGATCCACAGCAGCATTTTTGATACTATCCACGACTCGCTTTGCAACCTGCTATTGATGCACTGCGCAAGGTCAGAACCCCGAGCACTTTGGGTGCACGCTTGAACAATCCACGATTATCACCGAGGCCATCTTCTTCTAGTTTCAAAGTTTGGTCGATACGAATATTCTGTCTCAGTTTTATCGACTGGTTGATATTCTCCTGTCTCATGCAGGAGTCTACAAATATTGTATCGCTAGAGCTGCTTCACTACTTTCTCCAGCTTTCATCAAAACAAGTACTTTATTATAAAAATGAAACACCCCACCAGAGGTATATTTTAGACCCAGAAAATTCCGTTTACCTACTTTTGACCCAGAATTTTTTTACGTCTTTTGATGGTTCTTTCCAGTTGGTGGGGGAGAGGTATTTTAAGACTTGCATGGAAGGGGTCTTTCTTGATCCACTGGCGCCCTTCTTAATTAAACTTTTATTTGTATGTATGCATCTATGATAGGTATCTGGCTGGTGGAAATGATTCTTTGATGGCCCACTCTTTAGGGTCTCCGACGTCTTCTTTTATTACTTCATCTACCACCTCTGGCAAGCGTGAAATAACCTTTGCAGTGGCTTGTGTTTCTTTTTTGATAGCCTTGGTGCGCTGAGGAATCTTACGAACTGAACACGGTTCGCTTTCTGCTCTTGTAAGCGATTCCACTTGTGTTTTTCTACCGGTCTCGTGAGAATATTTGTGAGAGATCGACTTTATTCTCAAGCATCACATCGTCGTATACTACAAGATTGCTTTTATTTGCATCCAAATCGTCAATGGTAGGCGTTCATCAATGGTAGAAAAGAAATCGATGGAGGTAACACCACCGCTACTCATCGATTTTTTTTTTATAACTGAACGCTTTTTGAAAGTCTTTAAAAATCAACGACACGGTTGATCATTAGCCGATGGCGCAATCATGTAGAAACGATCCCAGGTTAACCATTGTAAAACCAATTTAACAACAGCTAACAGCTGAGATTTTCTTGATACAGCTGGACCAATGATCAGTGCAAGAACTGAGGTTGGAAATATGGTTCCATCACCATGTTTGGATGGTTTACGTTTTGCTTGTGCAGAGAAGTCAATGGCGGAAAATGTTTGTTTTTATCGAAAGTATCTGTGAATTCCCTTTCTCGCTAGTGAATAGTACAGTGTTATTAATGCGATCATGTTTCATATTGTGTGCGCGACATATTGAATACGATGTCGCACCAAAACACGTATGGCAAAGCCAACTTGAGTTCAGACACGTAGTGGACGAGCAGCAATTACTGGGAGTTGTTTCGATGTGGAGCTTCGTCGTTTACCTTTATAGGTAGAGCTAAAAGTTCTGGTATAAGTTGGCAGCGGTGATATCGCGGCTGCTTTAACAATGTTACCATGGACACCATGGAGTAAATACCCTGGTGAAAAGCACCTTCCTGGACACAATTAATTTGGGCCAGGTACACGACTTCATATTCGACTCCATTCTAATAACAAACCAAGGCCTGGTTAAGTACTTGTGAATCTCAATCATGCTGCGTGTTACCTACATGACCTTGAGCACCAAGCATCAAAAGATATCCGTACACGTCAGCGAGCTGATGTCGATCTCATCCATGACTTGAATACAATTCATTCAGCACTGGGAGAACGAATCGAAAGATGGGTCGTTAAAGTAGGTATGAAAGCCAAGATTGCACTTGAAGGTTCCCATTAAAAGCAAATTAATATTAATGCAAACAAGGAACACAAAAAGCCGGACACTATCAAAAATATGCTACAGTCCGCATGGGTATTGGAAAGGTGAAGCCGCTGTAGAAATGTTAGCGCGGCAAAGGACACTCATGGGATGGCACGAGCATGGTTGACCATACAAACGCTGTGGCAAATTTACTTACTGGTACCAAAAAGATTTCACGTTGGTGGTTTTATGTCCAAATACCTAATGAGGTCCATCAGGCTGATTTGCTGTTTATTATACACAATCTTGTCCATGATATGCATAGTAGATTGGGCCTTAACAAATACGCGTTAACGATTGTCGATGTTACAAGCAGATATAAGAAGCTCAGCCGTTTCGGTTAAGAGATTCTGCAAGTTTCGCAGACGTACTCTGACGAATTTATGCACGTGGACCGCTCACACGGCCACGATTATAACATGTGGATCCTGGTAAAGAATTTATCGGATCTGTTGCTGCGCTTTTGACCAAACACCATATGCGAGTACGTGTCGGAGATGTCAATAGCATCGTGACCAAGCTATTGTGGAACGATTTGATCGTAATCTTGCAGAAGGGTTATCTGGTCATCATTACGCGCAGGAATTGTTAATGTGGCCAGAGCTGTATCAGGAATGGGAAGCACGACCTCCATTAGTCATATCAGCATTGAACAATGAAGTCAAATGCACGACTGAATTAAAACCAGCAAATACGAGTCAACAAAAGACTGTTACTGTTAAATGGTTTCACAGCCAGCACCATTACAACCCCTCGGATACAAGTTTGTTCGGTATCTGCATGCACCTGGAGAGTTGGAAGGTGGACTACGTCGTGCTAGACCCGGTATGGTTCGTGGATGTGTTTTCAATTTCGGAACGGGCTGATACTCCGAGTCAACTGGCACGTTACTATTTGGGACCGTCACCTGGTGAACCAATACCTCCCAGCCGAGAATTTGTGCGAGAGGAATTGCAAGTCGTTTCATCAAATATGGAACTGCCGGCATGATTTATTTTGACATGTTGATGCACTAACTAGTATCAATCAAAAATTTGGTTCAGAACAACACTATGACCAAACGTGTAAGTGGTGATCTCATCACACATCGCTTGATATCAAGCGGGGACAAACTCACTTTGGTGTATCAGTAAACACCCATGAGATGTTTCTGTTCCATATCATGTTTGCCGTGTTTGTAAATTCACGTAGGTCTCGAAGACATTCCACGCACAGTTCGTATTTGAGATCTTTCTTTACAGTCACCCGTGAAAACCTTTGGCCATTTAAATGTTTTTGCTGGATCCAACCACAGTCGAGTATAGTTTAGGTCGCAGTCCCACATACTCTTCGATTAGTTTACCCAAGCAATCATCTTTGAACTTCGTAACAACCTTTATATTGGCATTTCTAAACAACGGATGTTCTTTCTGATACTCTCTGGTATCAAATTCGTTTACCAAACATGGTTGTGCTATGTCCACGTACACATCATCGGTGGTGACATGTATCAGCAACGAGTCAGTGTCGGTATACAGCATCTTGAACCGATCCTGGCAAAACGGTTTTGATTTGGTCATAGTAAAACTCATTCATAAGTAGTTTCGACGAGTCTAACACAAATGATTCAAAATTGTCTGGTTTTGACAGCGTTAGTTTTGAGTTTTTACTATGAACGGCAACAAGTCCACCATCAAGGATTTTTCTGGATTCAAAGGCCGGGTCGGCGATGAGCCTTTGAAGTTTGTCTTGTTCACTATCACGGACAAGACCTCCGAGGATTCTTTTGCGCATATTCTCCATGGTTTTCCCAAACACGGCATTGTTCGTAAGTTTGAGAGAAAAGTCGTTATGAAAGTCATTGGTGGCCTTAGTCCTTAGATCCGTATTCATCTAAATATACTGGACCATCCAGGCTTGCTGGCGAAGTTTAAGCACTCGATGGATCTTGGTTACACACATACCCAAACGCCGATACAGCTGAAGGTTTCGTATGTACATAGTTGTGTTTCGTTCTAAGACCTGGTACCATATTAGTGCATTATCTGTATTTGCGTCCAGATTCATCTATGATCACTCACTGATACGGGGACAATCACGTACCAGGCATATACGGCGCTTCTGGTGTTAGCGGATAATCGCTATGTGTCACTCATGTAAATGTTCGTTGTATTCCAGATCAACTTCAGAGAATTATCTGTGGTCATTATTGATGTTGTAATCATTCACGTGTTTTTGTTTGTCAATGTGCGCAGGATAGATCTACTAACACCCACCAACCGAAGCGGTTGCATTACTGCCCATCCATAAAGGTTATTGGTATTTAGATACATGATGTAATTGTTGGGGGCAGCAGGGTCGTATCCGTTCACGTTTGGGTTGTTGGCACGAGAGTATCTATAACTTGACATTGATATTCCGCCACGAAATGATTGCACGATAAGCAGACGTTGGCCAATGTTAATGAGCAATTCCAGCTAGATTTTGGTTTTGGACATCAATGTATCTCAACCCCAAAATCGGTGACGAGAAGTGCCACATCGAGCTTGTACACGTGTATGGTTGTGCCATGAAATTTCTCAAACACATCAGAAAGCGACAACACATCGCGCAGACACATATCGTGACAGTCACCCAGATTTTTAATGCAGACCAAACTTTCTTTGCGTATTCGTAATCTTCTTCAGAAATAACTTCGTGACATATCGAAGAACAAAATGCTTTGATCGGTGGACAATATCGGCGAGTAATTACAAAGTTGTCAGAGGTTAATTGTTCGCTAACGTGTCCAAAGATGAAGTCATAAACTGTAATAAATAGACGAACTGCAGTTGACCCAGCCTAAACGTCATGTATTTTTCCGTGTTGTTTTTGTTTTGTGTGGGTAAATCCTCAACAGCAATTTGCAAGCGTTGTGCGCTGCACCTCTGTACGCACCAGCGATGTGACAGTGTTGACGGACTTTTAGAACCGGAACTTTGAGTTCCATGAGAGGAAGGGCTGTCCTTCATTGAAAGCCTTTCCATAGATCCAGCAATGAGTGGCTGAGGAAACTCATGAATGTTATCATCCATCATAGTCATGACTGACAGTGCATAAAGCTGCTGTCGAATCCATTTTGCTGTAAGTTCGATCGATTTAAGAAACAACTCAGCTGTGTTTGGAGAGCTAGCGCTTTGGGCAAGATAAATGACTTGTTGCGCAGTTCTCCATCACATCGAACTGCTACACAACAGAACCCGATTTATTCAACGACTTGCACTGTTCCATCGACATCAAAAGCACAGCTGAGCGCATTCGCGTCTACTACTGAAACATTCAGACATTAAAATTCCGCATATATAAGAGACTTTCATCTTTCGTTGAACTGCAGTAAATTTGACAATGTTTTTAATAGTTTCTGGCAGTATTGTTCGCTGCATTTTCGCTAATACTACCACAGTAAAACTCCTGGCTGGTGAGCAGTTGCTAAGTCTTAAATACATGCATGCAACCTCTACATGGATATTTCTTATGTGTGTGCTTACTGTGTTGGTTAAGTAATCAAGCAAGTTTCTTTATCCATACGTAGTGCGATACTCACTTATTTTAAAATTTCATTTAGCAGTAACAATTCATTCTGGATTCTCCCGTGTTGTCCATGTGGGAATAGTGCAAGCGGATAAAAGCCTTTGTCATAACTGAACACATTAACAGCGATTCCTGGATTAAGTATTTCAAATTTTCTCACGGTGTCTGTAGTAACCTGAACGGGAAATTTAATATCATCAAAGTTAAATTCACCCATGTGTTGCTGGTATTTTCGAGGCACGGCTTGGTGATTACTAGCCGGATATAACTCCAATAAAACTGCCCATTCGAAACATCTGTCAGCTTGTTTTACGCTTATAACTGACATTGGTGGGACCACGCTGTTGTTACTTACTGTATTCATGAAAAGGGTGATACGGTGAGAGATGTACCTCGAATAGGCGATATCTTTCTAGAGTCCATCCCGATCCTATATTTGTGTATTTTTTCCAACGTTTCAAGAATCTTTTCAATGCCTTGTCAATTTCATCGCTGATAGCGCTGCTGACTTTGCAGTTCAAGAATATGTGGCACATGGCAGTAGTCTTAAATCAATCATTGTCAAGTGGCATAACCAAATACGTGCTAAGGACAATGTCTACTTTAATGCCAGAGTGACCAAAGTTTTGTAACACCACTACGTTTTCAGGAATCCTATTGTTAACAGTTATCGAGCGTCTTTACCTGGTTTGTATATGGGTGGGATAATTGCCAGCTGCTTTACTAATTGACCACTACGCGTAGATATTTGAATTCATGTACTTGTGTTTGCTGTATTTTGCACAGACATACTCAGCAGTTTCAGTAGCAATAGCAGGCGCACGAGTTTTGTTCATCCTCAAAACGACGGTTTAGTTCATACTCACCTAATATCACAAGTATGTCACCTCTTGGCATTTGGATATTATGTTCACGTGGAAATTGCTTTAATTGTTGTAATGTTGTTTTATTAGTAATTGTCGATATTGCAGTTGCAATAGCAACTAGTGGTGGTGGATTCAGTGCAACTATAGGTCTCAATAATTTAAGTCTGTCAGCCTTTTTCATACGACATGGTATACATATTCCATGCTGCCATGCGAATTGTTTAAGCTGATGTACGGTAGGCATGCTTATATAAGGGAAAAGGGGTATCTAATTAACAATTCCATTAATGACTTCTTTTAATTCTTGTATTTTATCAGGGTCAGAAACTGCAATTGCTTCAAATCACTGGGCTTGCAAAGTTGATTATATGACCTGACTTCGATGCCACACTTAATACATTGCCATGTACCCGGACCCTAACGTACGTTTTACACTATACGTAACGACGTTTTTGCCGCAGAATTCGTATTTTCCAAGGCGGACAGCTGTGCACTTATTACTTTCCAATACCATGGATATTTATATACATATATGCAAGCTTTTATCTAACTGGTGGAAACACTGCTATAGTTCAGATGTATCCATGCTTTTGATGTGCCGTCACAGCATTTTTTTTCCCATCTTCTCTGCACCAGGTGGTACAATTTCAAGGATAGGCGGATAGTGAGCCTCACCAGAGTCCATCACGCGAATTTATGGTAACTCGAAGTTTTAAATCGGGCTTTCTCTTATTATTGGCATCATCAAAATCATTTGCAAAGGTGAATAAAATAAATTCCTGTGCACTATCAACCCAAACGACCCATCATGACACTACTGTGCCAACCCGAGATGGGCCACACTCGGTGCACTGAAATCTGATAGCATAAAAATTCTTCGAGTTTCGGTAAATTTTCTTAATCATTTTTGCTTTGTTGCTTTCAATAATAGCGTCTGAAACTTGCTGCTGGTGTTTGCGTTGCTGTTCTTCTGCATCGTTATAATACTTTTCATGTATCCACTGAAGAGTAGCGAGTTCAGATACCACACCTATATTAAAGGCTCAAAATCAGTTATTTAATTAGCCTGCTCTCGGATATCCTCATTACAGCTAGAACAAGTCTCACTAAAATCATTGAATTTTTAATGGGAGAGTTTTATTCCTCTTTTGCGGTTGTACTTTTTCATGCACAATATTCTGCAGATTATTTTTATTTTCTTCATAGATCTGCCCAAGTTTATTTCATTTCATTTCTATGGTTACTCCAAAGTTTACCATTGTATTCTGTTATGAATATGTTAATGCATGTAGCATCTTCTGTGCTTTTTTAATAAATGTGTATGAAGCATTCAGTCAAAATAGCAAACTCAGTTTATCCATTACACTTTTAGCATTCTAGTCATTTGCTAAATTAATGCCACTAATAGAGACCGCCATAAATTCATTCCAAATATCTTTTGCCATAATAATTTCTTTAATACAAAAGAATTTTTCATCGAAGCTGTGCTTGTTTGAATTCGATCTTTGAATTTATTGGCATGCAACCAATTCCAAGCATGATCCATATTAGATTTTTATAGTCCATTAATGTGTGCAGTCTAGATCAGTTTTAGATATCAAAGATTATGTGTGCCACATATCCATCACTAATATTGACTTAATAATCATTAAATGACTTTCATCTGTTTCACTTTTCATGTCTCCCTATTATTAAAAGTTTTATTTTATTCTGAAAGTTAGACTTGATCCAGCAATGTCATGTTTCAAAGTCAAATGCCTTAACCCAATGAACATTGCTGTATTGATAAGCTTAATGAAAATTCTCATATTTGATTGGTCAAATGCATGGATAATTAAATTGCTAAATATGCATGGGTCGTATATGGGTTCACAAAGTTACTGGGATAGAGGCCATGATTATTATTATTATTATTATTATTGTGTGTACTGCATGCTCAGCCATTAAACAGTGTCATCAGCAGCAACATGCAGAGCCTGCA
The DNA here is from genome assembly GCA_016617855.1 of Megalonaias nervosa. Classification (NCBI taxonomy): domain Eukaryota; kingdom Metazoa; phylum Mollusca; class Bivalvia; order Unionida; family Unionidae; genus Megalonaias; species Megalonaias nervosa. Next base: position 108,319 of record JAECUM010096230.1, read on the forward strand.
GTCCACCTGGGAACTTTGTCAGTGGACAGTGTTCACAATGTGTGACATAGTCTAAAGAGCTCCACTGCAACAGGAAGAGTTAGTGGCCTGGCCCCATTGGACAAGGTTGACTGCACAATGCCCCTGTCCTGTCCGAAAGCGGTTCAGCGTGGTCCACAGATGACATGGGAGGTTGAAGCCCGGAGGGCAGACAGACAGCTCAGCTATGAGGGAGTGGTTTACAACATCTGTTGAAGACCACTCAATGCTCCATGCTGAAATAGCTGTCATATCCTCCAGCAATGGACCATCCAGATAGGGTGTCTCAAGTCAAGCAGACTGCTGGATGTGAGGTGACATCCATGTACAGTGGAAGTTTCTCACTGGCATAGACCTTAGCCAACACTTTTGTGGTTGCTTCCTGGCGACGCAGATGTAGAGGAGGAATATTGCTGAGTCCTGGCAGCCATTGTAAAGGAGGCCATGATTGGTGACAGGGACTCAAAGGGGCTAGAGGGGCAAAACAGACACTTTGCTGCTACTCTTGATATTAGCATCACACAATAGTTGTCTTTTCTCTAAACTAGCTTTAGTGCAGAATGTGAAGATTTGGCCTAATACACAGAAGGAAAAGACATAATGTTACAAGGCTGGGTACAGCTGATGTCACGATATACCAATAACATTACAATGAAGAGCATCTGAACCTCATTACATAGTCTGGTCATTTACATCTCCTTTCTTACTGGATTTCAATCTGTGATTAGAGAAGGAAGGTAATATCTAATCCATGTGCTCAAGCACTAATGAAAGGAGATGATAGACAACAGGCCTTTGAAATTCGATCAGTAAAAATACATTAGAATATCTGAGAAAAAATACAGATTAAAAAATTCACACACACACACACACACACACACACACACACACACCTCCTTTTCGAAGGATAATACCACTGCCACCATAATTAGCTGTAGTTCTGTGTACCACAAAATGAATGAGTGTTCAATTTTCATGCCATGTCTTGTACAGTGCCACCCACTTGACCAACCACAGTTCACGTGTAACATATGATCAACATCCTTCCCAGCCAGTTCATATTGTTACATCTCTTGTTTTAAATTGCCCCTAGTGATTTTGACATGCTGGAGTCAGAATAATTTTGTAGATTTTGTGTTAAGTGTTTATTTTGTTTATGTAAGTTGGGTTTTTTTTCCTCTGATGAAAAGCTTGCTTAGACTGAAATGTTGGCAAACCATTTTGAATTTGTGCCGTTATCAATTTCTATATAAATATATATATAGGCAAGGTGGATGGGGGTGCATTCTTCATCAATTTTTCTTTAAGGGTGTTTATCATGATTGGTCAAGTGGGTGACACTGTACAAGACAAGGCAAGAAAACCTAACACTTACTTGCACAGAACTGCAGCCAATAATGGCCCAATTAAAATCTGTTTCCTTTTAAAGTGAAGTCTCAGCCAAAATCAGTTCCTAGATCTTTGTAAGCCCATTCTCTGGTGCTTTTAAAAGCTGTGATTGACCATTTTTTTTTTGTTTAACCATCTTTTCCTAACAGGATGTCACATTCAGTGTGATGGTTGGTTGGCTGGTGCTTAACAATATGGTGGCTCATCAGAGACTATTTAGTGATGAGGCAAATGGACACATCGTGATTTCTTATTCTGTTTGATCTTGTTAGAATTCCAACCTGTGACCTTTGGGTAGCGAGTCTAGAATAGGGGTCTCAAACTCATATCACCATGGGGGGCCAAATAAGGACTGGTACATTGGCTCGAGGGCTGTATCACTGAAACCTTTTCATACAGTGAAAAAGTTGCTCGTACAAAAGGTAGCCAATTGAAACTAGAAGTAAACTGTGTAACAATCAAATTTTTATTAAATAAAAGGGCTAGCTGAGAAGGAAAAATCTGCTTAGTTAATTATTTTACAAATTCCATGTAACGATGTGGGCCACTGGGACAACTCCAACGGCTGCATGATATAGCACTTTAACAATGAACTGCATTGGCTCCTACAAGCATGCTGACTTTCCTTTATTTTATAATCACATGTTAAAAAATTTATGCAAACCAACCAAGATGAGAGAAGAATTTTTGAAAGTGCATTTATTAATAACAGAAATACTTAGAACACAAGTTTCTTGGATTTACTATAAGGAATCATTGTTATATCAGCAAATAACTGAAAACGATTACAGTGACTGGATTATAATTTCACGATTATGCACTACCAATATAATGTCTGATTTCATTGTGACAAACGAAAAACTGGTTAGGCATCTGACCTACTAAGTACAAACAGGGCTTCTGCAGAATGCAAAGTCTCACTTGTCAACCAAAGAAAGATGTAACCCAGCTATCAATGACTTACAAAAATATTAAACACAAAATTCTGCTGGCATTATTGGCACAGTCAAAAGAAACTCATTTGCACCTATTTATTCAGACACAAGAGTTAGGCTCTTGTCAGTACTCAAGATAATCAATACTAAGTAATCATAAGAGTTAGGCTTTTGTCAGTATTCAAGATGATCAATACTAAGTAATGACAAGAGTTAGGCTTTTGTCAGTACTCAAGATAATCAATACTAAGTAATCATAAGAGTTAGGCTTTTGTCAGTACTCAAGATAATCAATACTAAGTAATCATAAGAGTTAGGCTTTTGTCAGTAATCAAGATGATCAATACTAAGTAATGACAAGAGTTAGGCTTTTGTCAGTACTCGAGATGATCAATACTAAGTAATGACAAGAGTTAGGCTTTTGTCAGTACTTGAGATGATCAATACTAAGTAATGACAAGAGTTAGGCTTTTGTCAGTACTCAAGACAATCAATACTACATAATTATACAGACAAAATGTTTGATGTAGGTCACTTTTCTCTGATATGGTTGTACTTCTTATGCTCAAATTAAGTCTGGTGATTGTACCTAATGGCTTTCTTTTGTGGGTTTAATGCCATTTTACAACACACAATAGCTACACATGGCAGCTAGTATATTTAAAAGAGGAAGAATCCGGGAAAATCTTAAGAAAAGCCACCAAAACATGGGAAGCAACTGGCAAGATTTCTCACATACCCATGTTGGCCAAGCTGAGACTCAAGCCCAGGTTGGACAGAGGTGAGTTGACAGTGATCTGTAAAGGCAAGCCCTCACTTGGCCACCCAGGGTCCCTAAGAAACTCACCTAAATATTAAAGGTATACATATTGACTTCATTGTAAAAAGCAGGACATCATGACATAATTGTGATATCATGGCATAGTACTCATCAGAATGTATGCACATATCAAGTATCATGAGTGTAAAAGCAATATGTAACAAAATAATTCACTCACTTAAACACGAATAGTGTACATAATCATTGGGGCATGAAGTGTCACAGTGACCTACTTCTGATATGGTGGTATATTACTCATCTAAATGCATGCTCAAATGTATTTTCTTGACTGTACATGCAAGTGTCTTCATAAACTGACGTCAACCTATAACAAGAGGGCCAAGTGAGCCCAAGACTTCTCACATGGCTGACAGCTGAATTTCAAATATAAAAGCAGTTAGCTAAGAAATCTGGGTTAACTTAGTTTCTTCTTATGATGTTGACAGCATATGTTTAGATAACAGAATTTCTCCTTTTTCTTTTGTATTATCATCATTAGATCTACCTGACTGCACATAGGCATCATCTGTCCTAAACTGAAAGGCCTTTTGTATTATCATCCATACTTGACTGCACATAGGCATCATCTGTCCTATACTGAAAGGCCTTTTGTATTATCATCCATACTTGACTGCACATAGGCATCATTTGTGTGAAAGGCCTTTTGTATTATCATCTATACTTGACTGCACGTAGGCATCATCTGTCCTATACTGAAAGGCCTTTTGTATTATCATCTATACTTGACTGCACATAGGCATCATCTGTCCTATACTGAAAGACCTTTTGCACTATCACCCATACCTGACTGCACATAGGGATCATCTGTCCTATAGTGAAAGGCCTTTTGTATTATCATCCATACTTGACTGCATATAGGCATCATCTGTCCTATAGTGAAAGGCCTTTTGTATTATCATCCATACTTGACAGCTCATAGGCATCATCTGTCCCATACTGAAAGGCCTTTATACCTTGATGCTTTCTTCAAGTTGGTCAAATTGTGTTCAGCATTTTTTTTAAAGATAATGTTTCAAAATGACAGCCATTTTTTAAATAGTGAATTAGAAATATTATATCAATTTCTAAAACCTAATCCTGGATGTGGTAAAATGTTGAAAAATTCTGTTGAACAGTTTCTAAGAGGTCATTTAAAGGTTTTCTCATCTTCAGTAATGGCAACCAAATTTGAGAGTGAATTGGAATAATTTATAAAAATGTGACAGCAAGTATTTTTCAGTGGGTTTTGCTAAAATCATTTAAAAGTTTTGTTTTTAGAAAACAGTGGCAATATCTGATGGTGGATTTTAAAAAGGCCAAAACCTGATCATGCCAGGATGCTTTCTTTCCAATTTTAGCTCAAATTATGTTCTGAGTGGTTTGGTAGAAGTTTATTAAAGGTTTTTGTATTTTCAGTAACTGTGACCTAAACAGTGAGCTGAATGACCTAAATGTAAGAAGTGTACATCACTGGAGTGTGAAAAATGTAGGACACAGTGACCTACTTTTGTTATGATGGCATAGTAATGACTAAGAAAACAATGACTCCAGGAGTATAATGTAAGCTCTTCTGCAGTTTGGTGCAAGTGAGCTAAATATGATACCAAAGTTTTGCCACCTTCTTGTTTGCTTTTATTGTGTGTCTTTAAAGCTGTACAGAAGTATTGGTGATCAAGCCAACAGATGCACATTAAGACTAAATGTTCTGAAATGGAAACTGCTGTCTCAATGCATCTGACTTGCAAAAACTTTAACAAAAAGTGTTAACACTGATGACGATATTGCTGCCATGATAAAAATTATGCCTATTTCCTCACTATGGATACACAGGTGTCACACTAACCCTGAATTTCTACTGATTTACAGACTGATTATATAGAACATCATTAAAGCAGATATTATTTAACAGCATGTAACTAAAATCTGTGTACCAGACTGCCATTCATTTCCATCAGGCTGTAAATACCCACAATTCCTTGCTACATTCCTCAAAATTTCACATCTATATAAAAATATTATAACCATTTGTCTGATGGTCCCCAAAAGAAAAGAAAAAAAATTTTGATAAACGAATGCAACTTTCAAAAAGTGTTTTGGAAGGGTAACTTTTACACATGCATTTTCATTAAAACTTCAAATAAAAAATGCAAACAGTTTACTAAGCATAATTACATGATATCCACTGTGAATCTGAGGTAGTTAGTACACAGAAAAAAAAACAGTTTAGCAACTTACATGATGGTTTACTGGAACACGTTAGAAAATAGTCTAAAAATTCTAACTTGATCATTTACTGGTACAAAGAAAAGAAAGCTGTCTAAAAACTGACATGATGGTTTACAAGTGTACGTCAGAAAACAGTCTAAAAACTCTAACATGATTGTTTACTGGTACACAGAAGAAAACAGTCAAAAGAACCTGACATGATGGTTTACTGATACATAGAAAAGATAACAGTCTAAAAATTCTGACATAATGGTTAACTGTACACATTAGAAAAGTCTAAAACCTCCGATATGAAGGTTTACTGTACACATTAGAAAACAGTCTAAAACCTCCAATATGATGGTTTACTGTATACTGACAGTAGGCAGTAAAAAGAATATCTCAGTTTAACTCATGAAAATAATACACTGCTTTTAATAAACACAAAAATGTGCAAAATGTGTATTGCATTTATAATTGGTCAAACATTAAAATCTGTGACTATAACATTCAGAATATATGGTTGGAAATTTTACACAAATAATCTTTCCACAGACACAATTACTCTTTCCAGTAACTCTTTCTGAACAAATAGGGATATAGTAGGGGTACTCTTGAAAAGAAGGGAAATACTGGGGAAAAAAGGGATATTTTAATAGGAATGTTTTCTAAAGAAAACTATTAACAAAATTTTATTTAAATTACTGAAAAAATATTACCTTTACCAGTTTACTTAACTTTTCTTTTAGTCCATGTTGCTTCTAGCTTCCTAAGCACCCAGCTACACACCACATAGACCATATTAGAATTCTCTTTACTATGGCCCTTCATGCAATATTCAAAATGGCCACCATCGCTTAACAGGCTTGAGGCAGCTGCTATTTCTCATGTCAAATATGTTTGTTGACTTTGTTCATCTACACTGGTGGTTTCATCATGCATTGGCTGTTCTGCTGGAGTGTGTTTCTTTGCTTGTTTTTATGGGAGAAAGACTGTTAGACATTTTCTCAGTAACTTTGCCCCATTTGTGCTACAACCATCTTTTGTTTTGAACATGACATCATCACGTTATACTCACCAGTCAACCCATTTATGCTATGATGGACTCTCATTAAATGCATTAAAAAACAACTCCTTGGTGCTCTATATTGTGCAGTAGGCTTAACAACCTTGGACTACATTCATGTTTACTTAAATGTAAATGCAACATACATAACCAGAATAAAACAGGCAATGAGCCAAAGTGTATGGATCTAACACCCTCTGGTTACCACTTCAAGTGTAAGGTCATATAGCAGAAAATGATGGGAGTTGAGACAAACCAGAGCAAAAATTGTCGGAAATCTTGGGCCATTTGAATCAAGTGTCACAAAATTATATTTTCAAAAATAGTTATTAATAAAGGCAGACTAGAGAGGATTATTCTGACTTCAATGGGAGTATCAGAAAGTCATCCTGTTTGGCTAACCTAAAACAGGGTGTGTGTGTGTGTTTTCAGATGGAATTAAAGGTTTTAAGAAATTCCCCTCATGAAATTAGACAGTCTAAGTTTCTGAGGCAAGCCAGAATTTATCTCCATGAAATAATAAGTATTTCTCGTTAGATTGTTCAAGGGATATGTATTGCAAAAGTTGAGAACATGAATGGTAAGAGATTCAACTGCATAGTATCAGTGAGTCTGAATAAAGCACAAGGCTAGTTGCAATTGCATACAATATGTTCATTGATGTAAATTTGCAATTATTTGCTGAATGGATTCATTTTAAAATTCATACATCAATTTTTCCTTGAGTTTCAAAGCTAAGGGTTTGCATGCCTTTGTCTCCAATGGTAGGTGACTCATGTATTATATGAATGTGTTCTGAATGAGTGGTTTTGTAAGTAACAGAAATCATGTAGTGTAGGAATTTCATGCATTACTCTGATAAGCATCGTGAGAATTAAATTTGTCATGAAGGTTATAGGAATCATGTATCCTACAGATTTCATGCATTACTCTGATAAGCATCGTGAGAATTAAATTTGTCATGAAGGTTATAGGAATCATGTATCCTATAGATTTCATGCATTACTCTGATAAGCATCGTGAGAATTAAATTTGTCATGAAGGTTATAGGAATCATGTATCCTACAGATTTCATGCATTACTCTGATAAGCATCGTGAGAATTAAATTTGTCTCGAAGGTTATAGGAATCATGTATCCTACAGATTTCATGCATTACTCTGATAAGCATCGTGAGAATTAAATTTGTCATGAAGGTTATAGGAATCATGTATCCTACAGATTTCATGCATTACTCTGATAAGCATCGTGAGAATTAAATTTGTCATGAAGGTTATAGGAATCATGTATCCTACAGATTTCATGCATTACTCAGATACAAATTGTGAAAATTAATTTATCTGTCTTAAATGATATGTATCATGCATGTTAAGAATTGATTTACCTATATCTATAACTATGTCAATTAGCGAAGTAATGTAATTAGGACCAGGAGTGAAGTCCATTAATTCATTTTCATCATTAAGTTTTGAATTATTTCCAATTGAGAATAGATGGTGTTAACATTAGGAACCTGTGTTGACTGGTATCATTCAGATGGTGATTCACAACCCACAGGGATGCAGTAACAGCCATCAAAGCCGTCTAATTATGTCATGGTTCCAGTTAGGAATGCGAGGAGCAGCTAGAAAATATATTTAATGATGGCAGTGTCAGTGTGTTTTAGGTTGCAAGCTAACCATAGCTTAGTTCTACAGAATTGCAATCAGATGATATCTGACATAAAACGAGCATGAATATTGTTTGATCTCAGAAGAATAAAAAGCCTGAAATGTATTTAGGTTGGATATTATATTTTTATTTGAAGGAAAAATACCTATACTGCACAGTGGAAACAAGCAGTCTACAACCAAGATGACTGACTACCCGATACGATTTGGGTTCAATCAGTCACTCATTTATATGAAATTTTTTCTATTGGCATAACAGAATGGCTAACTGAATTTTGCATAAATTTTGTAACTCTATTTCTAAAGGAACATGATTCATTTAAATGTTATGTTCAATTTCTTTTTGTTTATGTAAATGATTAACTTGTTATGTTTTATCTGTGGAGGCTCGTGTTGTTCTATTCTATAATTCTGCTCAGGTCTCTGTTATTCCATCCATTAATTTCACATTTTATTTTACTGTTTTCAAGATCCGGGCAATAACAATATGGTCGATCATCTCCTAGATAATGACAACCAAACACCACAAGGAATGGGGATCACTCACCATCTCACCTCGGGACAGCATATTGTTTTAATTACAAACTTCCTAATGGAAGAAAAATTCTTCAAAGAAGCCTAGCAACTGCATGGATCTAAATCTGCAAATAATCCAACATAATGTTACCTTTGGAAAATTGATTGAGAGAAATAAGCAGAATAAGCACTCTAGATTTAGTCTGTAATATGTCTACATAATGAGGTTTTCATGGAATCTGTAACAATCATTGGAAATTAGTGCTCATTTGATACCTAATATTTTACTAAGAGACTAACTAATAGCAAAGTTTACAACATAAATAAGCTGCACAAATAAAACAAAATTTGGATCACACAATAATAAAATAGTTTGTCCTTTCAAGACAAACTTCATGAACATACATGAACAGGTCAGAGAGATACAATAAAGTCTGCTATCCAAAAAATAAAAGTTGACATGAAAAATATATTGATGATGGACAAAAAGAGAAATAAAATGTCCAATAAAATGAAATTTTTAATGCTACTGAAACGCTACAATTGTCTCACGTCAAACAAAGAATGTCAACCTTAAGGTGGTTTTCACATGACCATTACAAAAAGACACATGACCATTACTAGCCACATTACTTTTACAACAGGTCACATGACCATTACATCCAAAAACACTGATATAAAAAGATGTTATGGGACCATGCATATTATAGACTGAGGTATGCAAACAAGTTAATAAGATTATTCACTGTACTTATTTTCCATAAACACAAGCTTTTAAAAGCAACTTTAATTTGGCTTCCATGTTGAATTAAATTGCAATATGTTACTATTACATATGGATATATGACTTGGTATTCCATTGGTATTAGGGATGACCTAATTTAAACCACCAAACAGATTTAATACACTGTATGAGAAGGATTGAAATAGTGTTGTGTTTAATTGTATGGAATGTAATCAAACATGTTCTGGTTTTCAAATATTAACTGAAAAAACTGACTCAATGTCCCCCACACCAAACTGATGATAAGGCACAAACAGATGAATGGACTGGTATACAATCATTGAAACGTAATTTTACCAATGAAACAAAAATAGACAAGGGTACAGTCCCAGCAACAGGTAATTATACCAACGAAACAAAAAAATGGACCGGTGACCAGTCCCGAAACTGGTAATTTTACCAATCAAACAAAAATGGAATGCACACAGAATTCAGAATGAAATGCATGAGAATGCAAATAAAATGTTCAGTGCATTTTGAAAAAACAACAGAGCACAAAAGTAAAGAGTAAAACAATGAGAAAATGGAACAAAACCCGATCCATGAATGAATTAAAAATCAATTATTTTCATGACACTGCTTAAAAATAGTCTTTTCACATGATAATCCCATATCACATTTTCACATGATAATCCCAGATCAGATTTTCACATGATAATCCCAGATCAGATTTTCACATGATAATCCCAGATCAGATTTTTACCTAATCATCTTTCATTCTTTACAAGTTGTGACCATGTTCTTGTCAACAGAAAGACATAACTGCCTTGATGTGATAGCATCATCATTGGTGAGTTGTGTTTAATCTGAACCCATTGCATGTAATCCTAACCCATAACTGCCTTGATGTGATAACATTATCATTGGTGAGTTTGAGTGTAACCCTATCCCATAACAATGTGATAACATCATCACTGGTGAGTTTGAGTGTAACCCTATCCCATAACAATGTGATAACATCATCACTGGTGAGTGTATGTGTAATCCTAATTAATAACTGCTTTGATGTGACAACATTATCATTGGTGAGTCTGAGTGTAGCCATAACCCATAACAGCCTTCATGTGATAACATCATCATGGGTGAGAGTGTGTGTGTGTATGTGTGTGTAATCCTAACTCATAACTGGCTTGATATGATAGCATCATCACTGGTGAGAGTGTGTGTAACCCTAACCCATAACTGCTTGATGTGATTAACATCATCATTGCTGAGTGTGAGCGTGTGTGTGTGTGTGCGTGCATGTGTAACCCTAACCCATAACTGCTTGATGCGACAGCATTATCACTGGTAAATGTGTGTGTGTGCAACCCTAACCCATAACAATGTGATAACATCATTGGTGAGTGTGTGTGTAACCCTAACCCATAACAATGTGATAACATCATTGGTGAGCGTGTGTGTAACCCTAACCCATAACAATGTGATAATATCATTGGTAAGTGTGTGTGTAACCCTAACCCATAACAACGTGATACCATTATTGGTGAATGTGTGTGTAACCCTAACCCATAACAATGTGATAACACCATTGGTGAGTGTGTGTGTAACCCTAACCCATCAATTCCTTTAGGAGATAGCATCGTCCTTGGTAAGTGTTCTTGTCAACAGAAAGACAAAACTGCCTTGATATGATAGCTTCATAATGGTGTGTAAAATTTTCTTTTTGTAACAAAATGAAATAATACAGACTTGATGACCAATATGCTATAATAATATTTGTGCAGTTGTAGTTATATTTCCATTATCATAAATTCAATGCAGTCTTTGCATTTTATGCATTTGCTGTTTTACTATAGTACACTATTAATAAAAAAAGATATGATAGCTATGGTTCCCTTGATTTTGCACTCTCAAAAAATGAAAACACTGACTTGTTGAATTTCATTCCAAAAGAAAGAAAAATAAATGATGAATGCAAATGCAAAATAAGAATGTATTTCTCAGTCTATACACAAACAGTGATGCAATGACAGCTAAAATGTAAATGTTAATGAAATGTAAACAAACTGAATTCTGAATGCATTTCAAATACAAATGAAGCAGATTTGGTAAAATTACCAGTATCGGGGCCTGAAGAATGAAGAAATGTCAATTACCAAGAATACAACTCTCATTTTACAGGATGATCATCCAGATAATGGAAGCTTTACCACACTGGAATAATGGTAATACCAAAGACAATATGGATTATCCATGAATTTCCTCCATGTGTGTGCATGTGCATGTGTATAGGCACTCATAATATAATGACAACTACCAAAAACTAAACAAAGGATTCGGGATCACCAGGTTTACGTGCATTTGAAGTCACAAAGTATTTCCCTGAGTTTTCTAACAACGGCAACTCTTCACTTTTATTATGCCTGGACCTTGGTCTCTTTAAGCGCTTCCCACTCTCTGATGCACCATATATGTGAATGCCCTCTTCGACAGAACCATGGCGAGAAAACTCCTGGGTATCCCTAGTCTCGGTGATAATATCAAGCGAGTCATTAAGGGAGTTTGATAATTGACTCTTTGGTGACATCTCTCCTGTTGCAAACCCCACTGATGACACAGACTGTGTATCGACAGATTCCAACCTTAAAAATCCAGGAGGAAGTTGGGAAATGTCATTAGTGTCCACAGGGTTGTGCTCATCAACCTCACCCCTTTGATACTCATAAGTATGCGCTTTGAATATCTCATTTTCCGAAAAAAACTTTGGCTGGTCAGGTGATTTCTTGAGCATTCCTTCCCATTCTGCCTGAGTGCCATCTGTGACTGCCTTGAAACTCTCCAATTCTGCAATATGTTGGGAGTTTTCATCTTCCTGATTTTCCTGCTGAAGTTTAATGGCTGAATTGTTGCTATCTGTTTCGGATGAATCAGGCTCATGACTGGGTGTCAAATTGAACTGGACTGGAATACCAAAGGTTTCTGTACTTGGATCCCCTTCCTCCTGTTCTTGTTCATCCTCCTGGACTGGTTCAGCAAAATTCTGCATGGCTTCATGAAGTAAACCTGCTTCATATTGAAGCTGTGCAACAACACTGTTGTTTCTTTTCAAATCTAACTGATTCACTGCTGATAATTCTGCTTCAGCCTCCTCTTCCTCCTCTTCTGGAATATGGTCAAACTTATTACCACCTTCCATGAAATCATTCAGTGTATAATTTGATTTGGATAGTTCAGCACCGACCTGGCGTGATACATTGTTAAAAAGTGCCTGTCGAGATGATTGAGGATCATTGTCAAAGTCTGTAATTGAGATGTTTGACTGGTTTACTTGCACCGGGGCTGATTTTCCTTTTGAGACACTGCCATGTCTGGAAACTGAACCATTGTATGACGGTGACAATAATGGCTCAGATAATCTCTGATCCTGATCAATATTTATTTCTTCCTCTTCTCTGAGAGCTTCTACAGCTGATCGAAAGAGTTGCCAGTCACCAAACTTCATCTCCATGACTTTGCCTAGCTCAGATATATCACAGTTGGCAAGTACAAGGCCAGTTACGTTGTTCTCACAAACTCTCTGTTGATACACAGGAAGCATGGACAGGCCGATGCCCTCAATCTTACTGAGAAGGTCACATACTTCCTCTTTACTCAGTTTATACAGGCACAATGGCTGATAGTCCTGGATTTAAAATAAAATTGTGTCAGTGCAGCATTGTTAATGAACATTATTAAGGATAGATAAAAGTCAAAATGACCTAACTGTCAAAGACAATACAATGAACATTATTAAGGATAGAAAAAAGTCACAATGACCTAACTGTCAAAGACGATACAAAGTTTTAATATAAAGCACTGAAAGAGAGGAGTCAAGATGACACTATAAAAAAAGGCGAAAATTTGCTCTTGCAATATATAAATATACTGCCGCTCTCACATCCCACACCTACCCCACAATGGAGATGAATCTACAACCCATACCCTACAGTGGAGATGAAAATACAACCCATACCCTACAGTGGAGATGAAAATACAACCTCTGTCCCAAGATAAAGATGAATCTACAACCCCTACCCCATAATGCAGATGAATCTACAATTCTTACCAACTAATCGAGATGAATCTACAACCCCTACCCCATAATGGAGGTGAAATACAACCCCTACCCGATGATGTAGATGTACCTACAACCCCTACCCCTTGATGGAGATAAACCTACAACCCTATCCCATAATGGAGATGAATCTACAACTCCTACCCCATACTGGAGATGAAAATACAACCCCTACCTGATGATGTAGATGAACCTTCAACCCCTATCCCATAATGGAAATGAATCTACAACCCATACCCCATAATGGAGATGAATCTACAACCCATACCCCATAATGGAGATGAATCTACAAACTCTACCCCATAATGGAGATGAAAATATAACTCCTACCCTATAATTGAGATAAATCTACAACAACATCCTATGACATAAATGAATCTACCCCGACCCCATGACTGAGATGAAATTACAACCTCTACCCATAACAGAGTTAAATCTACAACCCTACTACATAAAAGAGATGAATCTACAGCCCCTATCCCATGCTGGAGATGAATCTACAACCCCGACCCCATGATGGAGATGAATCTACAACCTTTATCCCATGATGGAGATAAATCTACAACCCCAACCCCATGACAGAGATGAATCTACAACCATTCTCCCATGACACAGATGAACCGACAAACCCTATCCCATGATGGAGATAAATCTACAACCCCTACCCCATGATGGAGATGAATCTACATCCCCGACCCCCATGACAGAGATGAAATTACAACCCCTACCTCATAACAGAGTTAAATCTACAACCCTTACCACATAATGGAGATGAATCTACAGTAAAAGTAAGTGTACAACTCTTCCAATCATAGTCTAATTTTAATAATCTGATCCTAGTCTAATTGCAATGATATGATCATGGTCTAATTCTAATGATTTGATCATAGTCTAATTCTGATGATTTGATCATGGTCTAATTCTAAGGATTTGATCATGGGCTAATTCTAATGATTTGATCATGGGCTAATTCTAATGATTTGATCATGGTCTAATTCTAATGATTTGATCATGGTCTAATTCCAATGATTTGATCATAGTCTAATTCCAATGATTTTATCATAGGCTTATTCCATTGATTTGATCATGGTCTAATTAAAATGATTTGATCATAGTCTAATTACAGTGATTTGATCATGGTCTAATTACAATGATTCGTCAAAATGAATATCTTCTAATCACGACCATAACATGTACGCCACTCCCTTGGTAACTTGTGCTCAGATAACTAGTCAACCTGCTAATGACGGATCCCCTTTTTTAAAACTAGAAAATAAATACTTGACCCAGTGTTGAACTTAATAAAAATCATGATCAAAACTGGTCCAATTGAAACCTTGATATATTGCTCATTTTATCATAAATAACAGTGGTTAGTGCCTGGAAATTTGAATCAACAGCAAGAAATTTACTAATTTTAATAAGAAGTCATACAATTTGTTAAATTTTCTTTCCAAACATCCCAAGTACACTGTAACTAACAATAGCTGACAAAATTTCGATAAATAAATATGTCACTAATGCCTACTGGTGGTCCACTTTAATAAACTGATACCAATTAAATAAGTCTTGTCCAGTGAAATTCGTATTTTAGTTTTACCTTTTAATTCTGTTTCAATGTATTGATCATCAATGCAGTATGCCCTCCTGCGGTGAAACATGAAAAATGTGACTCCACCATTACAGTTATGTTTGCGAGCATTTCTGTGAAAACCTAATTAAGTTTTGATTTGTGGATGCATTTTATTGTATTGTTACACCCAGTTAAAAGAAGACTTGTTTTGTATTATCAACTTCATAACATCTTTTGTATCAAATCAAATAAATCAGGTGGAATAAAAAGAAAAGTTTAAAGACGTCCTACCTGCCTAAGAGCTACTGGTCATGGCTGTGTGTCAGGTTAACTCATTTTAACTGATCAATCAAACATACTTATAAATATTATTAAATATAATTGACCAATCACAGTTATAAATTTTTTTAAATATAATTGACCAATCAAAGAAAGTTATAAATATTATTAAATATAACTGACCAATCAAACAGTTATAAATATTATTAAATATAATTGACCAATCAAACATAGTTATAAATATTATTCAATATAATTGACCAATCAAACATAGTTATAAATATTATTAAATAATTTCATTAAACTACTTTCAATTAGCCCACTCATGCACAAGTGTGATCAAAGAGAGCAAGGCAACCAAGCATAATGAGTACTTGGAGAATAAAAAGCTTTGTTTCAGAGATATGGTTCATCATGGAGTTCCCAAGTTTGCAGTGAACTTAAAACTCCTGTACTAGTACTGTACTCAGAGATTTCCTTAAAGATGAGAAGTTTCACAATTACTTGCAATGAAATCATGGTATCAATATTTTACTGAAAGAACAATAACAACAACAAAAAAATCGAGTTTCGACAAGGACAGTTGTTTCACAAAATAAAAGTCTCCAATTTTTTAAAGAGTCTTATTCTGTTATGAATCAAGAACAATAAAATGCCGTGACATAATACACACTTTTTCATGTACACATGACGGTTGTTAAACTTCTTGTGGTAATGTTATTAATGATCTTTCTGAGGTTGGGCATCTTGGAAATAAAGGTAGTTAGTACAAAAAAAGCAAACAACTTCATTTGAGAAAGCTCTTTCTTGAGAGTTTTATTCCCAACACAATTATAAAATGAACATATAGCTATTAAACAGCACCATTATCCCACCCCCTATTGTGTTTTCTCTATGTTCTTCTTAATTTTTCTGAGATCCCTCTTAATTTATTAGCTCCCTTAGTAATTCATGCCCTCACTTATAGTGCAGTTAATGTTTTCTGACCCTCAGTGTGTGTGAGTTATCGAGAGAGGGTATACTAAGTTTCTCAGCAATTTGGTTCAAATTTAATAAATGTGGATGATACAGCATTCACAAAGTGGATGACACATGGAGCACAGATGAATGGAGACTATTTCTATGTCTCCACACTTTAGCTGCAGGGAACAAAGAAAGTACAACTCTGCATCTGATGACAGATAATACCTGACTTGCTCTACCTACCCTTAGGAACTGTGCTGGATTGCTGTGCCTGGTGGGGGGTTGGGTAAGTTGCTGTCCCATCCCCATCTCCTGTACAATGGGAGACATGCCCATCATATACGGCATGAATTGCGGATGAACACCCATGGGTCCGTATGGCATCATGCTAGGATGGTACATGGGCCCAGTCACTGGCTGCTTCACTGCAGGTGACCTTATATTTCCACGTCTCAGAAAGCCCTGGTCAGTGTCTCGCGTGTTAGTCACATGATTTGGGTTTCCGATGCTCCCTGGAACAGAGGAGCCTGGATACATGTGATGGTGACCAAGGGACAAATCTGTCTGAAGAATGTTGGAACTGTGCTGCAGTTCTGAAAACAAAAAGGTCAGTGTATTAAAGTAGGTTTATTATATCAATACAAGAAAGTAAATCAAATGGATGATAACTGGACTAATGAGTTAGGACTTAACAGATATGTTGAAAAAATCCTGATATTTACCTTCCAGTCTTAAATAAATTATGTTCCGGTGACCTTTATGCCATTGCTGAATGCTACTCCTGTGAAGTAAGTTACGATTTCTGACTTCCCATGATATGATTCCATGACTAACTGCCCCACCCATGCTGATTGTAATTTCACTGCATAAATAGGCACAAAGTAAAGCATGACTGTAGCATCAGAACAATGGGAAGCTACTCCATCTGGTAACTACTAGTATCAGGTGTCTTTTGATCTTTCCCATTTATCCCATTTCATCTCACATGTACAACTCTTGGAAAATACATACATGAACACATGCATGAAACATCTCTGAATTTAACATGTGATATTGTTAAACATTTTGTATCCCTTTCAGATGAATTTATGTATTTTATAGTAATGTTTTTCAAATTCAAGCATTTTTCAACAATAAAATAACTTTTGTAAAATTCAAGGAACAACTCAAATTTTTTCAAGGATTTGGCAAGGTTGCAAGAAGCAAGGTTATCCAGTGCAAATCAAAGTAGACGGTACCTCCTCTCCCAGACTCTTGTATCCTTCCTACCTCTTATCTGTTTCCTAAGATATGGGTCTAGATTAATTGTACATGGGAGGAACTTCTTCAGGTCCCCAATGTTCAGAAGGGGCAAGTTGCCGGACTTGCTGGACAGGAATGCTTCCAGCTTCCTTGCATTTCTGTCAATCTCCAATAGGGGCTCAATTTCTTTAGACATTGGAATTTTTTCAGCGATTCTGGAATAAACAAAATTACAAATAAACTGGGAAGAATATTTGATAGTTTTAAGTTGACAAAAATTTGTTTTTTCAAGATTTGTTCCATATTCTTTAAGTCAAATTTTTCATTTGTTCATATTAATGTCTCTGAAGCAAATATATCTTAAAGGGGGGATCCATATACATTTTTATATAGAACAAAACTTCCCTAAATTGTTGAGATCAAATAGTTTGACCATTTTTTTTTTGAAGTGGCCAATTTAAAGAAGTATAATTAGTTTTACAGAGGTTTTTAAAACCAAAATACATATCTAGTCTGTCAAAGAGGCCAAGTTATGATGTCATCAATACAACCTGCAGAGGAATTGAGTTTGTGTGGGGCTGCAATGCATACACCGTAGAGGAGGTCTAGTTGCACCACATGGGCTGTTATGTGGCTACACTGCACAATGAGGCACAGTTACCACATGGGCTTCTCAAAGAGGAGGGTTAACAGATGGACTGATATGTGGCTAGTATTTACTATTTCTGATATGTGGCTAGTATTTACTATTTCTGTTGACAATCTGCAGAGAAGGCTGAGTTACAGTTGTGTTATGATGACTGTTTCATTGGCAATCCAAAGAGAAGACCAAGTTACAGATGTGCTATGAAGACAGTTTTGTTGGCAATCTGCAGAGAAAGTCGAGTTACAGTTGTGTTATGATGACTATTTTATTGGCAATCAACAGAGAAGACCAAGTTACAGATGAGCTATGATGACATTTTTGTTGGCAATCTACAGAGAAGGCCCAGTTACAATTGTGTTATGATGACTATTTTATTGGCAATCAACAGAGAAGACCAAGTTACAGATTTGCTATGATGATATTTTTGTTGGCAATCTACAGAGAAGGCCAAGTTACAGTTGTGTTATGATGACTGTTTTATTGGCAATCAACAGGGAAGGTCAAGTTACAGGTGTGTTATGATGACTGTTCTATTGGCAATCTGCAGAGAAGGTAGAGTTACTGTTGTGTTATGATGACTTTTCTATGGGCAATCTGCAGAGAAGGCAGAGTTACTAATGTGTTATGGTGACTGTTCTATAGGCAATCTGTAGAGAAGGCCAAGTTACAGATGTGCTCTTTTTGTGGCCTGAGTCGGTGGAGAAGGCTGAGTTACTGATGGGCTGTTATAGGAAAGTTTCACAGAATAAGCAATTAAACAAAAAAATTCTAAAGCATTATATTTATCATTCTTTGTAGTTTCTCATTCATTATGCTTCTATAATTCACTTTAACATTCACTGTATCTATCATTCACTGTATTTCTATCAGACACTGTATTTTCTATTCACTGTACTTACTTTTAATCAACTGACATACTATCAAGAATTTAAATTCAGAATTTGCATCAAACAAAATCAAACCAATTCAAAACTTGTCCACTGAAATATAAAGACTCAATTTTCAGCATCGGCTAAAAAAACATTAATGAAAAGGAAACATTTATCTGCTGAAGTAAACTCGACATTGAAGTCCTTATCAGCCTACATGCATGTAGTCTATACTGCACTTTATGGGAAGCTGTTTTTAAAGGAATAATAACATTAATTAGCAATAGATATAAACAAATATATTCACTTAAAACACGTTTATACAGCTGAATAATAATCTATATTGGCAATCAAGTCAACATCACAATCAAGTTGCTGCCATGTGTTGAAGGAAACAACCAGATACTATCAAACAGAGCTGGGTACCATGAACAGTGTTGTACCATGGTACACCACAGTATTTCTGAACACACCACAATATGTATCACGTACTACCACAATTATATTAGGCACCAACAATTTTATGTTCTGAGACAGGGGCCTAACACTTTTTTAATAAACTGATTCCATCTGTAAATAGCTGTAAAAAATATCTTGCGCTGATTTATAGCAAAATAACAGCATATTATATCCATTACATCATCTGACAAAAATAACAGCATATCATATCCATTACATCATCTGACAAAAATAATCATCTTGAGATAAAAGACAATAAAATATCTCAGCTCAAAAAGAAAATTGCAGCCCCCCCATTATGTAATAGAAGACAAATTTGCTATCTGTATGTTAAAAGTTGTACAAGATGTAATCTAAAAACTGTAACTAAAGTGGGATGATTAAGTTTACACTATGGCTGACACTCCGTGAAAGACATTGTGCTGACCTAGAGTTCTTGGTGATAAAAAATAGGAAGTGTTGACAATGAAGCCTGCAATTTACTAGCTACACTATAGAAAGGGAAACCTTGAGTGGGCTGCCAATATTCAGGCAAGGTATTTATCAGTGAGAGCCAGTAAACATCCAATAAACATAAAACACACTCAATATATAAGAAATATTTAGTGGACTTAGAAATTGTGTAAAGTCAAGCAGAAAACATGTGTTCTCCTGAATAGATGATTCACAGTCTTACAAAGGGAGCATGTACTTAACACATTAATATATTCCAGTAGATAACTATTTTTTTCTAAATCCAAAATTTGTCCAAAAGTTGTAATTGGCCCAAATATCTTTCAAAACATCCCATTTGGCCACATGTTTCTATACATACCACATGTCAAACATGTGATTAAATCATCACTGTGATATTTAAAATTAATCTTTGAGAAATACAACTATTTTGACAAAAAAATAAAAAAATAATAATAATAATAATTTTTTTAATTATTTTGTCATGAAAAAGGAAAATTTTGTTAATATCATTAAATAGGCCAGAACATCACTCGGCCATTTCTGTCTGATTGTGAAATAACCCAGGAAGCAGCTGTAGAAATACACATTAATTTCATGTGTTTCGTGATTTGCCTCTGGCAGAATACATAAATTACAGTGGCAAAAGCCCAGAGTATTCCAACTGATTGCTGCTGCCATATTGTTCAATATGAACAAAAGTGTTCAGAATATAGTTCTAAATAGCAACGAATTAGATCCGATGCTTCTCATCTTGATGGAAAAGGCAGAGGATGTTCAAATTGATGATGAAATTTGCAACAAGATTTATTCAGAAATTTCCAAACAGTCTTTACTAATGGAAACTAATGAACTACCAGTTCAGTGAAAAAGTATCATAGTATGTACCACTGGAAAAAATTACTGCGGTGAGCCGGTATATTGGTAATACTGTGAAACTCTACTATCCTGGCAGGTAAAGCTGGTTTAAAGTTACTTTGTGCACCCAAGTTGTTTCCAAATATGTATTTCTCGTCTAATCTCACTAAAGCATATAATAAAAAACATGGCATGAATAGGACCTGAAGATCAAGGGCACCTAAATATAAAAACATACTTATTGTAGATCTCCTTAAGGGTTGTACTGGAATCCAAATTGTCATTCTCCTCAAAGAATAAAATGATCCAGGACACACGGTATGGCCACTGCTCGACAACATTTATCCAGGATGCCAGCCGGTACCAGTTGAACTCAATGTTGTATGCTCGCAACAGACGACCTAAAAGGGACCCCAACAGCACTGAAATTATCTCAAAAAAATATGTCAACCAAAGGCCTAACTTAGACAAAAGCAAAAATTCCCAATATATCAAAGGATGTGGAAAAATATGTGACACTTTTAGGTCCTTTCAAACATGTATCTTCATCACAGTCATGCTGTCTAAAATAAAACAAGGATAGGGCCTGCATGTCAAGCCCATGATCAATGCATTACTGTAAAATAGGTTACACTGACCCTAAAGTAATAATGGGAGCATAAACATGTTGTTGAATAAATTATCTTGGTTTCAAAATGATTCCTCCAACATTCTGAACAAAATCCATCATTGGGTTCAGGAGATACTAGCAAATGAAAAACTTAAACGATAAACTTAAAAAAATTTCTAATACTGACATTGTCCTGAAGGTCAAAGGAACATATAGAATGAATGGTCTTAGATTGATAATGATTCCTGCCTAGTATGATGGAAGTCCACAGATTTAGGAAATACATTGCTAATGAAAAACTTTAACATAGACCTAAAATTGTGGATGGCAATAACTCGGCTGACAGTGGCAGAGAAAAGACCGTTATGTCTCCCTAAAGTAGCCTTGACAACAAGCAGGAGTTTTTTTGCTCCCATCACCTATCAAAACTATTGCAGCCATAGGATGACCTACTTAAAAATTTTCGTGGCCATTTCAGATTTAGGTCACCAAACTCAAATAATCTGGTCTCCTTGGACCGTGAAAGAAGAAATCAATTTAGTTGGCAATAAATAATAAATGATAACAAGTGAAGGTTCCAGGTTAGGGCAAATTAAAAAGTATAAAAAAACACAAAGTAACTTTTAACAGTATAACTAGATATGTCTGACAGAAACATCAACAGTCACCATTTGCTTCAAACTCAGACCAGTTATTAAAATTACATCTGGAGTTTACTAAAGCATTTCTCTACATACTGCCTGGCCTGACATTCGCTGATAAAACATATATGTACTGCCGAACCTGATATTCATTGATAAAACATCTCTCTATATACTGTCTGGCCTGACATTCACTGATAAAACATCTCTTTACATACTGGCTGGCATGATATTCACTGATAAAACATCTCTCTACATACTGGCTGGCCTGACATTCACTGATAAAACATCTCTCTACATACTGGCTGGCCTGACATTCACTGATAAAACATCTCTCTCTATACTGGCTGGCCTGACATTCACTGATAAAACATCTCTCAATACTGGCTGGCCTGACATTCACTGATAAAACATATCTCTACATACTGGCTGGCCTGACATTCACTGATACAATCTTGCTTTTCTTCCTATCAATATAAGTCTTAGCTAAGGGTGAAATGATAAACATATTCTGTGTATCAATACGATGCATGATACAGAGCCTATGAGATGATACATTAAAGATACACACCAACCTGATGGTCTTTTATCATCTGAAGGTCTGTCATTGGTAGGGTGGTGCCGTTTTACATGTATTAACATATTTACAGACAGACAAGACTTGTCATCTGTTCATGTGCCATTCTCATCCTTGACAAGATAAACAAAAAGATATTCCAATAGTCTACTTCTTAGTTGTCAGTGATTTTAACCTTTTTGGCCATTTAAGGCTGCTTCATTTGATAAGATGCAGGACTCAACTTGATCACCACAGCCATTTGTTTGGCACTGCATGAATGCTTTAAAAACATCTTATTTCATGTATTCACATAAATTTGGAAGGCATTATGATCTTTTCTTCAAAACAGAAGAAATAGTGCAATTAACTTGTGCAAGTCTGAGTGTGGAAGCGGAGATGACTAACAACCAATTCCATATGATGCTTACTGCATATGCAAAACAACCGTCACAACCATAGGCACTCATTTCTGTTAGTGAAAAAGGAAATTACTGACAGCTCCAACTTGCCTTCCAGAAATGAACACGGTGACTATAACTCGTGTGGTTTGGGATATGCTCCCATGCCAATTCTGTGCTAATTTTGTTTCATCCCATCAGCATGGTCAGTGCTGATTTCATTTGTTAGTATAAATAAAGACATTCCAAACTTGTTCCCTATGTATGACTTACATACTTGACAGACCATTTAACAGTCACTAGCATGATGGAAATCCATGGGTTTAGGAAATACATTGCTAATGAAAAACTTTAACCTAGACCTAAAATTGTGGATGGCAATAACTTGGCTGACAGTGGCACATGATAGTATGTTTAACCATTTATTGTTACCTGTAACAGCCACAATGTTCATAAGACGTCGCACGCTCTTTGGATTTATATCACTGAAATAGTCATTCTTGGTCAGAGCATGACTCAGGTCAAATGATGAGGTTGGCGCTGCAATGCTGTCTAGACGAGGCTTTCGCTTATGGTAGGACTTTTTTGAAAAGCTCTCAGTCAGAGAGAACCCAGATATCGCAGATACAGTAGAATCTTGGTGCTGAAATATTATCATACAAAATGCAAGATACAAAAATGGTATTGAAGCTGCTCCAAGTTATGCAATTCTGTAAGAAAACAAAAATCCAAGAAACAACAAAACAGTAAGAATAATGACTTCTATATAAAAATGTCATCTGCTGTTATTTTCTTAACTTCTAAAAGCATGTTACATATTATGAACGTTGTTAAACGCAGGAAAGTAAATATAACTTTTAAGTCTGTATAATAGTTGAGAACATTTAGACAAATGTTTTGTGGCAGCACTTTGCTGATTTTCAATTAAAAACCCAAGAATAACTTTACCGATGCACTGCCTAACCACAGCTCTTCAGCAAAACTTATTTTAGCTACTCTTCCTACTTTCCACTCCTGCAACGTTGCCCACCAAAAAGGGGTAGGAACAAAATCATAGGACTGTTTGCCTAATCTACAAAACACCCATATTCACACCATGGAGTTCAATTACTTTCTTCCATGTTGTGTGTTTTTGAGTAAAATATGTTTCTTTGATAATACTTACCAGATTATAATACAGTAGTATATCCACTACCTTGCAAATCCAACCTTCCAAAGTCATGCAAGATGTCTCCCATGTTCCTTGTTTTAGCTAAGTATGTACTAAATCTTGTCTGCTTACTAAGGTAAGGCAGGTGAGAATGGCTTCCCCTTGGATAGAGAGCTTGATGTATAATTCCATCATTCATCAGTCACCAATGGAGTACATGTGCACTCTTTTTCAGGGACGCAACTGTAAGGAGAGCTTGGTTGTGCTCATATGAAGCCCCAGGTAAGTATTATCTAAGAGATATATTTACTCCAATGACCTCAGATAGGTTACCTGATTATTGTAAGTTCAGAGAATTGGTGAGAGGTGGAGTTGGGGATGTAAAGCTGCTTCAAATTTCATGTCAAATACTGGATAGAATAAGTACATGGTAAATGGATGCAATTTACAGAACACCATTTTTGCTTCAAATTTCATGCTGAAGTAAAGTAACCTAATTTTTATAATTTGTCGGAGTGATCTGACCTGTGTATCAGTCCCACATGGTTAAATTTAACCCTTTGGAATGTAAGGTCTTCAAGCAAAAGCTGACCTCCACCCTATAGCTTGAATGATGTTACCAAGGGAACAGCTGATGCCATTTACTGAAATGGTTATCAGCATTATTGGTAAATCATCATGATGAATCAGGATTTGTACCGAAATCGTTATCAGCATTATTGGTAAATCATCAAGATCAGGATTTGTACTGAAATTATTATCAGCATTATTGGTAAATCAGCCTAATGAATAATGTTTTCTAATGTGCTCTACAACCAATTCTCATCAACTGTTTCTTTTTCCTAGAATGGCCACATCTGATGTGACAATCATTTCCTAGCATTGCCACATTTAATGTGACAGTCATTTCCTAGAATAGCCACATTTGATTTGACAATCATAGATATATACTTTAAGAAAAGAACAGAAAAATTACACAAAATGATTCTCTTTAGCAAAGATGTAGATTTATGTAATTTAATTAGAACATGGCAGCCACATGTCAGTTTGTTTACACATTTACCAATTTTGTAAATGTTTACATGCTGTAAAGTAAACCAAGCTGTTTACACATGTAAACATTGCAACCTTGCTACCCTTAAGTAACTGCAGTTATCTAGTTCCAATTCTGAAAGATAAGAATTGCTACTTTTACATGTACATGTTTCAAGTTAGGACAAACAGATTTTTGGCAGGAACAAGTATTATTAACAGCTCTGTTGAGAAAATTCAGTACACAGCATTTCATTAAACTGTCCTATCTTAATTGTTTTTAAAATCTAATGTGACAAACGACTGGTGCAGTAAGTAGAAGTGCAAAACACACAAAAGGTTATTTATTCTTAAACATTAAAAACAAATTAGCCTTAATAAGTTGATAACATATGTTAAAAATTAAATACACTTCATCTGTGTCCATATTCATTGACTGTATTTGTTGCTATAGGTGATTGGATGACTCTGGATTGACTGATTCCTTCAGGACAGTGAGTCCACTAGGCCACTGGGTCTGCCTGGATATGGGGGATTTGAATGTGGATTTGTTAATGATGACACCACCCATGAAATTCCTGAATCCAAACCAAAAGGCTGGTCTGGGGAATCTGTTTCCACTTCAGACATGCTGACTTTTATGGTAATCAAAGTGGGACTGTTGGCCATTTAAAGTGGGTGACTGGATTTGTAAAGTGGTATTTATATCACATGCATGCCCCCAACCATTATAATCTATTAATGACATCATTTTTTTAAAAAGTTTTTATTTTTTTATTTTTTAGAAAACAATAACCTTATTATATAAGTTTAAATAATCATCTCTTGCTGAAAATAATGTGGTAAGTATGGGTGCCATTTTATCATAGTCATATGAGTGGAATTCTTGCAGTGCTCTTCATCATTTTCCGTCCATTAAATATTCCAAAGTAGGAATTGCAAACTACAGAAAATGCATATTGGTCACCATTTTTACTTTGTTATATTCCAACATTGCATTGTCCAAGCAGAATTAAATTTACACATATCTTTTTCTTTCCATCCAGTTGACAGAGTTTTGAACAGGTACCCCGGTACACAGGTGCCCACCTGTTGATAATAACAATGGTAATAAAATAAGATAACAGGTACCTGTTTACTGTATACAAGTTTTCTTACAGCACACATGGCCCCAAACAGCCCTTGGTTTGTAAAGGCAGTGCTCACTCTGTTTGCAAGCTGACCATCCTTTTGATGGAGCAGCAAATATAATAGGGGCCCCGAGTGGCCAAGTGGTCTAAAGCGTTCTCTGTTACGGATCACTGCCATCTCACCTCTGTCTGCGTGGGTTCGAGTCTCGGATTCGGCGAATGTGGATATGTGAGAGAGCTTGCCAGTAGCTTCTCGTGGGTCAGTGGTTCTTTCCGGGGATTTCCCGGTTTCTTCCTCCACCATTAATACTGGCCGCCATGTATAGCCTATAGTCTGCTGAAAAATGTCGTTAAGCCCTACAACAACAACAACAACATCAAATATAATATATACACTCATTCAGTGTCAAGTAGAGTTCTGCCTCGTCCAGTAGATATTTTACCTTAATCTCTTAGCTGTTTTCCCATGTTACCCTTTGATATCTGCTTAATGGCAAGTAACTGAGGGTGGTTATTTGATCTTGCTGCACAAATGACATGTGTTCAGCTGCAACCTTTAATAGATTTCATAAACTGTAAGATCAAAGCATACTTACAAACCTCAGTCTCCACATAAGCACCGTCGATTACAGCGAGGCCAAGGAAAAGGAATCAGATATATTAACAATTACTAGACTATGACGTCTTACTAGACCATGATGGAAGATTTCATAACTTTATCAGAAAATTGAAATGAATTCTTGAGCTTTGTAATGGATCACATCATATTAGTTGCATTTATAAGAACTGTGAACTAAAAAAAATGTGGACTTGCCTTTCATTGTTTATTTTGTATGGAATTAATATATTATGGGATATTGTGAACCAGATCATTCTGAACTATGTAATGCTATGTGGCCTATAAATGAATTCATGGATTTATCATATAAATAGATTTAAAATGTCAAGCATAGTAGATTTTAGTGGATTTAATTAGAACAAATTGCAAGTTAATTTATTTGTAACATATTCCACTCAATAATACAAGTATAATACAAGCATATTTTGCATGGTTTTATTGTTAATTTTCCTATCTTCCTATCTATCTACTGATCCTGTTGGGCTTATTTACTTTTCCAAAATGTAACTCTTACTCACTGACAACAAGTCACTCCTTCATATGAATCTGACTTTCAAAATACACCCTGACTTGTACACTTTGACCGCTGAAAAAATATGCTTTTGCATGCTGTTCATGCCAGCTTCAACTTACAACAAAGCAGTTCATGTCTGTACACATTTAATACTACACATTTAATACAATTTTCCTTTGATCCAGTACATGGGTAACCGATCGTTAAGATCGATGGGTACCCGGTAGATTTTTGCTAAAATTTTCACAGCTCTACTGGTTGAAAAGAATTATTATTATCATAATTTTTCTTGCAAATATTTTTTCGGCATCTTTACAAGCACTTCTCTGTTACTTCCTGTCAACCCAGATAGAGTTGGAAAATATGGAAAAAACAGACATTTCAATTTGTTTATACAAAGTTTGTCCTGTTACTTCCTGGTGACTCAGAAGGACTCGGAAATACAATAAAAAAAAAAGGCCAAGATATTTCTATTTGTTCATATGATTGTCCTGTTACTTCCTGTTGACTCAGAGAGGCTTGAAAAAATTATCTTTGATATGTTGTTTTAATCAGGAGAATTTCACTCCTGCTCAGGACTGTTGGGTTTTCTACACACAACTGGGTGACTCCATATTAAATCGTGAGAACTGGAATGTCTGCCACTCACTGCTGATATAAATGATGACACACATCATATAGACACAGAGAGCTAATTCAAATCCCACAGACCATGATGCTATTAGCTGTGATGACACACATCACAGACACTGACAGCTTCAAATCCCACATACCATAATGCTATTAGCTGTGATGACACACATCATATACACACAGAGAGCTAATTCAAATCCCACAGACCATAATGCTACTAGCTGTGATGACACACATCATATAGACACAGAGAGCTAATTCAAATTCCACAGACCATAATGTTGTTAGCTATGTCACACATCATAAGACACAGACAGCTTCAAATCCCACAGACCATAATGCTATTAGCTGTGATGACACACATCGTAAAGACATAGTGCAAATTCAAATCCCACAGACCATAATGTTATTAGCTGTGATGACACACATCATACAGACAGACAGCTTCAAATCCCACAGACCATAATGTTATTAGCTGTGATGACACACGTCATATAGACACAGAGAGCTAATTCAAATCCCACAGATGACGATTCTATTAGCTGTGATGACACACATCAGACAGACAGAGAGCTAATTCAAATCCCCCAGACCATAATGTTATTAGCTGTGATCACACACATCATAAAGACACAGCAAATTCAAATCCCACAGACCATAGTGCTATTAGCTGTGATGACACACATCACACAAACATGTAGAGCTAATTCAAATCCCACAGACCATAGTGCTATTAGCTGTGATCATGCACATCATAAAGACAGAGCAAATTCAAATCATACAGACCATAGTGCTATTAGCTGTGATGACACACATCACACAAACATGTAGAGCTAATTCAAATCCCACAGACCATAATGCTATTAGCTGTGAGGACACACATCACATAGACACTGAGAGCTAATTCAAATTCCACAGACCATAATGCTATTAGCTGTGAGGACACACATCACATAGACACTGAGAGCTAATTCAAATTCCACAGACCATAATGTTGTTAGCTATGATGACACACATCATAAGACACAGACAGCTTCAAATCCCACAGACCATAATGCTATTAGCTGTGATGACACACATCGTAAAGACATAGTGCAAATTCAAATCCCACAGACCATAATGCTATCAGCTGTGATGACACACATCATATAGACACAGAGAGCTAATTCAAATTCCGCAGACCATGTTATTAGCTGTGATGACACACATCATACAGACAGACAGCTTCAAATCCTACAGACCATAATGTTATTAGCTGTGAGGACACACATCACATAGACACAGAGAGCTAATTCAAATCCCACAGATGACGATTCTATTAGCTGTGATGACACACATCATACAGACAGAGAGCTAATTCAAATCCCACAGACCATAGTGCTATTAGCTGTGATCACACACATCATAAAGACACAGCAAATTCAAATCCCACAGACCATAATGCTATTAGCTGTGATGACACACATCACACAAACATGTAGAGCTAATTCAAATCCCACAGACCATAATGCTATTAGCTGTGATGACACACATCACATAGACACTGAGAGCTAATTCAAATCCCACAGACCATAATGCTATTAGCTGTGATGACACACATCACACAGACACTGAGAGCTAATTCAAATCCCACAGACCATGATGCTATTAGCTGTGATGACACACATCATATAGACACAGAGAGCTAATTCAAATCCCACAGACCATAATGCTATTAGCTGTGATGACACACATCACATACACACATAGAGCTAATTCAAATCCTACAGACCATGCTGCTATTAGCTGTGATGACACACATCACAAAGACACAGAGAGCTAATTCAAATCCCACAGACCATAATGTTATTAGCTGTGATGACACAGATCACATAGACACAGAGAACTAATTCAAATGCTACAGACCATAATGTTATTAGCTGTGATGACACACATCACATAGACACAGAGAGCTAATTCAAATCCCACAGACCATAATGTTATTAGCTGCTCAAATTACTAAATTTTGTGGGAAAATCAGCATAATGTGGTTAAATCCATGAGTAAAGTTTTTAAACTGTTAAAATAATATGCTTCCTTGCTTGTTTTTTTGTGGGTAAAGTTCTCTTCCCACTATAAAAGTCTGATGAGGAAAAACTCCCCATAAAAAACCAGTGCTATGTGTCAACAGGGATAAAATAAATCTTCACATTTAAAACCAGTGCTATGTGTCAACAGGGATAAAATAAATCTCCACATTTATAACCAGTGCTATGTGTCAACAGGGATAAAATAAATCTCCACATTTATAACCAGTACTATGTGTCAACAGGGATAAAATTCTCCCCATTTAAAACCAGTATTGTGTCAGCTGAGATAAAAATGAAAAGGGTATTAGGTTCAAGCCAAGTGTTGTGTACAATTTACCCATATACATAGGGCTCATTAACCATACATACAGGGTTCATTACCCAAATGTACAGGGTTCATTACCCATATGTACAGTGTTAATTACCCATATGTATAGTGTTCATTACCCATATGTACAGGGTTCATTACCCATATGTACAATGTTCATTACCCATATGTACAGTGTTAATTACCCATATGTAAATTGTTCAAACAGACCTCAAGAACTGAAATTAAGTGACTTTTCAGTCAAAGTCTCAGTCAATGTGGGTACATGAGAAAACTTGCCAGTAGCTTCCCATGGGTCAGTATGGGGTTATTATGTTCTGAAAAATGGCATTACACCAAAAAACCCCAACTACACTGACTTTTTAACAATCAGTTTTCTGTTTTCAAGAACTATTCTCAGCATCAAGTGTTCTACTTCCAGTTTCCTAATTTAAATACAAGAAACAAAAATAAAAACAATAAAGATATAATAAATACAATGAAATATGAAAGGAAAATTATAAAAAGTCATTGTAAAGGGACCCAAATATTTTGCACAGCTCTTTAGCTGCTGTATTTCCTCCTCCAGCTGCAAGCCCTCTATGCCAGGATGCTTCAGGTCACATTTGGTCAAATTCAGGTGAGCAGTTTATAAAATGTCACCATTTAAAAGTTTACCTTTAGTAATGTTGCATGTGGTGGATTGGCATCAATTTACAAACCTGAAAGGTCTTCATGCCAGGATACTTTCTACCAAGTTTTATCAAATTCTACTCACAGTTTTGAAGAAGTCGTTCCATAGTTTTTCTAATTTTAGTAATGGTGGCCATAGTTTACTTTGGATCACCATCATTTGTATAAATTATAAAAGTCGTCATGTGAGGATGCTTTTTGTCAAGTTTGGACAAATATTTTTTGGTGGTTTTTGGATAAGCCATTTAATGGATTTTCAAATTTTAGTAACAGTTGTTTTTCTATTTTAGTGACAGTGGCTATAATAAAGGCATACTGGATTCATTTGTGTAAATTTGAATTGGCTTCATGCAGAATGCTTTGTGTCAAGTTTGATCAAATCTTTTAAACAGTTTTAGAAAAGAAACTGTTTGAAGAGTTTTCACTATTTTTAGTAATGGTTGCCATATCTGAAAATGGATCAACATCACTGGTACAAATTTGAAAAGACCTTCACACTGTGATGCCCTTTGCCCATTTTGTCAAAATTTGTCTAGTAGTGTTTGAGAACAGTTAATATACAGCAATTATCAACAGGTTCATGATGCAGGGCCATACCATAATCTCATTTGGACTTAAAGGTGAAGTCTGACAAGTCCGAGTTTAGTTACTTCCTACAGGGTAGTGGACAAAGGTGAATTAAAAACAACCAATAACAACACTTAACAACTACCACCACCCCTATTTCCCCTTCCATATCCCATTTAGGGCAAGCAAGACAGGATGTGTGTGTTTAGCTCTTTCCTAGAGGGTATTGGATGAGTCTGGACTTAGTTCCTTCCTACAGGGTATTGGACAAGTATGGGTTTAGTTCCTTCCAAGAATTTATTTGTACGAGTCTTGGTTTAGTTCCTTCCTCCAGATTATTGGATGAGTTTTGGTCTAGTTCCTTCCTTGAGGGTATTGGATGAGTCTGGGTTTGGTTCCTTCCTAGAGGGTATTGGACAAGTCTGAGTTTAGTTCCTTCCTACAGGGTAGTGGACAAGTCTGGGTTCAGTTCCTTCCTAGACAATATAGGATGAGTCTGGGTTTAGTTCCTCCTTCCTAGAGGGTATTACACGAGTTGGGGTTTAGTTCCTTCCTAGAGGGCAGATACAAATGACCATATCAGTACCTGAACCCAAGCCCTTCAAATCATAAGTCGGCACTGCCAACAGCAGTGGTTCCTCACTTTAATGGCCCAGCATACTGCCACTGCAGGTGTGAACATGGATCCATTCAAATAGTTTTATGATTGCTGTTTGATTTATTTCCCTGATTTTAGCTCTTGGCTACGAAGAACTATATTGTAGTTTGACATCATTAAATACCTAATTTTGTGTTTGACGTACTATTATGACACAGCCTGTGTTTAACTTAACTCATATACAAGTCATCCGTAAGGTTCCCATCTTCCATCTATAAATAGAAACACTGTTCTTGATCAATCATAAATGTACCTAATATTACATTTTTGTCTACTGGGACCTACCTTGTAATTTCTCATTGGAGAATTTTCCAGTCCATGACTCTGACCTCCTGATGTTTCATATGTAGAGATACTTTTTGTTATGTCTTCCTTCTGCACACGGATGCCTTGGCTTTGTAAGTAGAATGGTAGGTGAACAATGTTACGGAGATAATCAAATCCATTCACGCTTGTATCATGAAATGCTGCCTTCAGATTGTGATCAATGCCCTTGATAATGACTTGTGGATCTACGGCAAGGATGGTGATGAATGGGGACCTTTCCTCATTGTGTAAAGCCTGAATTATATCCAGGACCTGAACTATTTTCTCCTGCTCACAGCTGTCCAGTCCATCAACAACTACTACAAGCCGAGTCGTGTTTTTTGTGAATTCATCCAGGCATGTCACCATTTTGTTCATAAGATTAACTTCAGTCTTCAGTTTCTGCATAAAACCATCCATTTTGAGCATGTCTATCTGTTCTGCTGCCTTCATAACTCTCTTTTTCTGTGACACCATCAGTGCAAGAATTGCCTGTCCCCATGTATAGATATGAGTAAGAACTGAGAGTCCCACAATGCAAGCTAATGTTATCATTGTGACATTGAGTGCCATGTTACTGTATGGAGCTGATGCTTTGATCAATGTACTGTTGCCCTTCGGAAGGTTTGCTGAGTCGTCCAAAACATCAATATCGTTGTACTTGACAAACAGTGTTATACCTGTCATGATGCACAGTATCACAACAATGACTATAATGAAGGACGGGACACAACACAGCATTTTGAATCGGCCTGAGTGCGTCTCTGAAAGAATAAAATAAATGTTGACAATCATAAAGTTGTATATCAGTGTATTCCAAGCATTATTTGACAAGACAATATGATATTTGTTGACAGAAAAAGCTTACAAAACCTTAAAATTTATCACATCTAAGGCATCTTTCATATAACAAATCTAAAACTTGGTAAGGGCAATGCTTAATCTGAATTATCAGCCAAACTGTAGTCAGCTGATTTGGGATTATTGATTTTGTTTATGGACAACCTGATGGCCTTCCTCAAGGAAATGTTTACTGTCTACAGTAAAGACATTAAAGCCTGATAATGAGAAAATTTACAATTACAAAGAGACTCCCTTTTTGTTGACCCTGCATTTTTATTAAGCTAGTAAAACTATACATAAAAGGAAAGTAAACACTTAACAACTGAGGCTAATCCAGTGCGCGCGCGCGCGCGCACACACACACACACACACACACACACACACACACACACACACACACACACACACACACACACACACACACACACACACACACACACACACACGCCATCTGTTATAGCCAGCTTACATGGGTTATCTTTCCTTTGATTTGATTCTCAGAAAAATGGAAATACTAAAGCATCCACATCCTTGTTTCATTTGTTTGAGTCAACTTCTTAGTTGTGACAGTCAGCCATCTTTCTTCGGATCAGCATGAGAAAACATTTCAAGAATTGTTTGAACTGCACCTTACATGATTCATACAGGTAGGGTGATAATCATCAGCTAGCTTGAAATGGGTGCACACCCCACATTTAATCCTTTTTATTGTTGTTGATAACTACATTCAGGTCAGTACTTGCTCAATCTCTCAGGCAAAAGAAAAACAACCAAGTGCACAAAGGTGAAATTTGTATTTTTCCCTATACTAATGCATTCCAGACAATAAACCCTAGCTAATCTGCCCTACAGTAATGCATTCCAGACAATAAACCCTAGCTAATCTGCCCTATAGTAATGCATTCCAGACAATAAACCCTAGCTAATTTGCCCTATAGTAATGCATTCCAGACAATAAACCCTAGCTAATTTGCCCTACAGTAATGCATTCCAGACAATAAACCCTACCTAATCTGCCCTACAGTAATGCATTCCAGACAATAAACCCTAGCTAATCTGCCCTATAGTAATGCATTCCAGACAATAAACCCTAGCTAATCTGCCCTATAGTAATGCATTCCAGACAATAAACCCTAGCTAATTTGCCCTATAGTAATGCATTCCAGACAATAAACCCTAGCTAATTTGCCCTATATTAATGCATTCCAGACAATAAACCCTAGCTAATCTGCCCTATATTAATGCATTCCAGACAATAAACCCTAGCTAATTTGCCTTATAGTAATGCATTCCAGACAATAAACCCTAGCTAATTTGCCCTACAGTAATGCATTCCAGACAATAAACCCTACCTAATCTGCCCTACAGTAATGCATTCCAGACAATAAACCCTAGCTAATCTGCCCTATAGTAATGCATTCCAGACAATAAACCCTAGCTAATCTGCCCTATAGTAATGCATTCCAGACAATAAACCCTAGCTAATTTGCCCTATATTAATGCATTCCAGACAATAAACCCTAGCTAATTTGCCCTATATTAATGCATTCCAGACAATAAACCCTAGCTAATCTGCCCTATATTAATGCATTCCAGACAATAAACCCTAGCTAATTTGCCCTATAGTAATGCATTCCAGACAATAAACCCTAGCTAGTTTGCCCTATATTAATGCATTCCAGACAATAAACCCTAGCTAGTTTGCCCTATATTAATGCATTCCAGACAATAAACCCTAGCTAATTTGCCATTTACAATTTGACACATTTTAGGCAGATTCTACAGCTACTTACTCCATCTTACACCAGACTTGGGAAAAACTAGCACACAGCGACCTAGCTTTCTGTAATTCTATGTTGACTTACTTTCTAAATTAGGTTTGCAAACAGGAAAGAGTCGAGTAACAAGGAACCCAAACTCTTCCTCCACAGCTTCTCCCAGGCTAGCCACCATTGCTGCTAGTGCCTTTTCTCCTCCAACACTGGTCAGCTTTGTACTTTCAGAGAACAGGAACCTGAATAATAGTTTTGTGGATTACTTGACATGCCATTCTAATTCCCAACTGTACAGAATGATTATCTATTTCCCAACTGTACAGACATGCCATTCTAATTTCCAACTGTACAGACATGCCATTCTAATTCCCAACTGTACAGAATGATTATCTATTTCCCAACTGTACAGACATGCCATTCTAATTCCCAACTGTACAGAATTATTATCTATTTCCCAACTGTACAGACACGCCATTCTAATTCCCAAATGTACAGAATGATTATCTACTTCCCAACTGTACAGACATGCCATTCTAATTCCCAACTGTACTGAATGATTATCTATTTCCCAACTGTACAGACATGCCATTCTAATTTCCAACTGTACAGACATGCCATTCTAATTCCCAACTGTACAGAATGATTATCTATTTCCCAACTGTACAGACATGCCATTCTAATTCCCAACTGTACAGAATTATTATCTATTTCCCAACTGTACAGACATGCCATTCTAATTCCCAAATGTACAGAATGATTATCTACTTCCCAACTGTACAGACATGCCATTCTAATTCCCAACTGTACTGAATGATTATATATTTCCCAACTGTACAGACATGCCATTCTAATTTCCAACTGTACAGACATGCCATTCTAATTCCCAACTGTACAGAATGATTATCTATTTCCCAACTGTACAGACATGCCATTCTAATTCCCAACTGTACAGAATTATTATCTATTTCCCAACTGTACAGACACGCCATTCTAATTCCCAAATGTACAGAATGATTATCTACTTCCCAACTGTACAGACATGCCATTCTAATTCCCAACTGTACAGAATGATTATTTATTTCCCAACTGTACAGACATGCCATTCTAATTCCCAACTGTACCAAATGATTATCTACTTCCCAAATATAGTGCTAATATCTATTTTCTGACTGTTCACAATGATTATTTATTACCTGAATATACAGAGATTAATGTCCAAATGTACATCATGATTAAAAATTTCCCAAATGCACAGAGTGATTATCTATTGTCCAAATGCACAGTGAATATCTATTTCCCAAATGTATGGTCATTTTCTATTTCTCAAATGTACAAAGTGATTATCTACTTCTCAAATGTGCAGTCATTACCCATTTACTGAATGTACAACATTCTATTCCCAGTGTAAAGAGCAATGATCCATGTCTGTCTGATATGTGGTGTCAGACAGCAAGACATGAACATCACTTTTTTCAGCGGCAATGTTAGCTTATATGTCATAAACAATCATAAAGATTTTGTGTTAAGATGTTTCAAGTGTTTGAAATGGACATAATATTCAACATAGTGTACAAGAGTAATAAACAAGAGTCCCTTTAAATGCACATAACATTCATCAGAGAGTCTCTTGAAATGCACATAACATTCATCAGTGTACCAGACTGTTAAACAAGAGTCCCTTGAAATGCACATAACATTCATCAGTGTATCAGTGTCAGACAAGAGTCCCTTGAAATGTACATAACATTAATCAGTGTATCAGTGTTAAACAAGAGTCCCTTGAAATGCACATAACATTCATCAGTGTATCAGTGTTAAACAAGAGTCTCTTGAAATGCACATAAAATTCATCAGTGTACCAAAATGTTAAACAAGTGTCCCTTGAAATGCACATAGCATTCATCAGAGTATTAAACAAGAGTCCCTTGAAGAGGCTTGTGCTCTACTGGCTCTAAAAAAAAAAAAAATCAAACTCAAAATAATTGTTCCTTGCAAAATCACAAACTTTGTGACTCATAAAGCACATTACACACATATTTGAAGTTTTGTATCTGGTAAAGTGAGACCCAAGCACACAAGGCAACTGTATACACATTGAAACAGCTAGTTATTACCATAGAAGCTGATGACAACATGTAAACATAAATGTGATGAAGAACTGTATCACAGTTGAAGAAATGTATAATGTATAAAAACCAGATGTGTGAATAGAGTTATCATGATCAAGATGAAGAAGGAAACACCAGCTGTGTGGATGGAATCAGATCATCAAAATAGAGAAAGGAGAAAAACCAGCTGTGTGGATGGAATCAGATCATCAAAATAGAGAAAGGAGAAAAACCAGCTGTGTGGATGGAATCAGATCATCAAAATAGAGAAAGGAGAAAAACCAGCTGTGTGGATGGAATCAGATCATCAAAATAGAGAAAGGAAAAAAACCAGCTGTGTGGATGGAATCAGATCATCAAAATAGAGAAAGGAGAAAAACCAGCTGTGTGGATGGAATCAGATCATCAAAATAGAGAAAGGAGAAAAACCAGCTGTGTGGATGGAATCAGATCATCAAAATAGAGAAAGGAGAAAAACCAGCTGTGTGGATGGAATCAGATCATCAAAATAGAGAAAGGAAAAAAACCAGCTGTGTGGATGGAATCAGATCATCAAAATAGAGAAAGGAGAAAAACCAGCTGTGTGGATGGAATCAGATCATCAAAATAGAGAAAGGAGAAAAACCAGCTGTGTGGATGGAATCAGATCATCAAAATAGAGAAAGGAGAAAAACCAGCTGTGTGGATGGAATCAGATCGATCAAAATAGAGAAAGGAGAAAAACCAGCTGTGTGGATGGAATCAGATCGATCAAAATAGAGAAAGGAGAAAAACCAGCTGTGTGGATGGAATCAGATCGATCAAAATAGAGAAAGGAGAAAAACCAGCTGTGTGGATGGAATCAGATCATCAAAATAGAGAAAGGAGAAAAACCAGCTGTGTGGATGGAATCAGATCGATCAAAATAGAGAAAGGAGAAAAACCAGCTGTGTGGATGGAATCAGATCGATCAAAATAGAGAAAGGAGAAAAACCAGCTGTGTGGATGGAATCAGATCGATCAAAATAGAGAAAGGAGAAAAACCAGCTGTGTGGATGGAATCAGATCGATCAAAATAGAGAAAGGAGAAAAACCAGCTGTGTGGACGGAATCAGATTGATCAAGATAGAGAAAGGAGAAAAACCAGCTGTGTGGATGGAGTTAGATTGATCAAGAAGATGGAGCAAAAAGAAAATGCAGCAATAAAACAGACACAATGTAGCTAGATACTTCCAACCTATGAAAATTGTTCTTATAAGAGAAAGTGGGGTTTAAAAAACACAATGAACATTTAACACTGATGTTAAATATTTGATGTTTTCTTAGCATGAAATTATATTGATGTTTGCAGCAACTTACAACTGCATAACATTTTAAATATGCATGAATGAAAGAGTAATGGATAAATATATGATACATATAGTTGTGGTAAACAGTAATTAATGTGAAGGGTAAATGGGAAGTCTAAGAACATCTTCTAATTAATTTTCACTATCATGACTTTTAATTGTGTTTATTACTTGATGTTATCTACATAACCGGAAACTGCTTTCTAATGTTATTCATATTAATTCAAGATACAAATAAAAATTAAATTCTCTCTCTCTCTACACCACATGTACATATGCAGCATGTATTTGTCAAATTACCTTAACTATAAAAAAAATGAAAAAACAATGCCTTTGAAAGTATTTTTAATGTCACAGACGTAAATCTTGACACATATGCTATTACACAATACTACGGTGTGTGTATGACTGTGTGTGTGATTGACAGATGTGTTTATATAAGTGTGTGTAAGATGCATATGAGTGTGTGTATAATACAGATGTGTGTGTAGGAATGCATGTGTGAAAGACAGATGTGTATATGAGTGTGTGTGAAAGACAGATGTGTGTGTATGAGTGCATGTGAAGGACGTGTGTGTATGAATGTATATGAAAGACGTGTGTATGAGTGCATGTACAAATAACAGCTGTGTGTGTAGGGATGCATGTGTGAAAGGCAGATGTGAATATGTGTGTGTGAAAGACAGATGTGTATGAGTGTGTGCATATGAAAGACAGATGTGTGTGCATTAGTGCTTGCATGAAAGATGTATGTATATGAGTGCATATGTGAAAGACAGATGTGTGTGTATGACTGTGTGTGGACATATGTGTGTATGAATGTGTGAAAGACGTGTGTGTGTGTGTGTGTGTGTGTGTGTGTGATTTGGATTTTTAAAGTAGCTTTAACAATTTTTCAGTCATATCGCTATGATGACAGATGTGTGTGTATGACTGTATGTGGACATATGTGTGTATGAATGTTTGAAAGATGTTTGTGTGTGTGTGTGTGTGTATGTGTGTGTGTGTGTGTGATTTGGATCTTTAAAGTAGCTTTAACAATTTTTCAGTCATATCGCTATGATGTCTGCAGTGTGGCAGTTTATAGTGATGTCTAGCACTGGGTCATTATGCCACAGACATATTGCATCATGTCCCACCCAGTCACATTATCCTGACACCAGGCTGACCAGGCCTAACACTAACCTCTAATGCTGAGCGCCAAGTGAGGCAGCTGTTAGTATCATTTTTGTAAGTCTTTGGTATGACTCGGCTGGGGACTGAACCCATGACCTCTCGCATCCAAGGCAGACGCTCTATTAATGCATGTGTGAAAGACATTGTGTATGAGTGCATGTGTGAAAGACAGATGTGTATATCAGTGTGTGTGAAAGACAGATGTGTGCTTGAGTGTATATGCAAGACAGATATGTTAGTGCATGTGTGAAAAAAGTGTATGAGTGCATGTATGAAAGACGTCCATGACTGCATATGTTAAAGATAGATATGTGTGTATGAGTGCATGTGTTAAAGACAAATGTGTACAAGTGCATGTGTGAAAGACAAATGTGAGCATGAGCACATTTGTGAAAGACAAATGTGTGTGTACAAGTGCATGCATGAAAGACAAATGTGTGTACGAGTGTATGTGTGAAAGACGTGTGCATATGAGTGCATGTGTGAAAGATGTGTTTATATGAGTGTTTGTCTGAAAGACAGATACGTGTACAAGTGTATTATGTGGAAGACAGATGTGTGTATAAGTGTATGTGTGAAAGACAGATGTTTGTGCATGAGTGCATGTGTGAAAGCAGATGTATGTGTACGAGTGCATGTGTGACATGTTTGTATATGAGTGCATGTATCAAAGAGATGTGTTTGTATGAGTGCATGTGTGAAAGACAGATGTGTCTGTACAAGTATGAGTGCATGTGAAAGACAGATTTCTGTATGAGTGCATATGCAGAAGACAGATTGTGTATATGACTGCATGTGTGAAAGACATGTGTATGAATGCATCTGTGAAAGACATGTTTGTGTATAAGTGCAAGTGTGAAAGACAGATGTGTGTGTATGGGTGCATGTGTGAAAGACAGTGAGTGTATAAGTGAAAGTGTGAAAGACAGATGTGTGTTTATGAGAACATGTGTGAAAGACTTGTGTTTGAGTGCATGTATGAAAGATAGATGTGTGTATGACTGCATGTGTGAAAGACAGATGTCTGTGTTTGAGTACATGTGCCAAAGACAGATTGTGTGTGAGTGCATGTGTCAAAGACAGATATGTGTGTGAGTGTGTGTGTGTGTCAAAGACATGTGCATTTATCAATATTGTGCAGTATTATTTCAGGAATTTCATGCAGAATGATTTAAAATGGCAATAATTTAAATCTAAAGTAAAACCCAACATTTTCTGGAACTAAATTTAGAAAGGGAGGAATCAAAAGTTTAGAGCTTGCATCCCATAATATGCATTTTTTTTGAAAATAAAAAAGATTCATTATTAGTTGACAGGAGAAGCAAATGATGATGTAAACATCATTTTTATCAATGATTATATATAATGATTGGAATATCAAACTGTTATCACCACACTTCAGCTGCTTAACACCACATTTCAGCTGCTTAATGCCACATTGTTTCTTTGCACATTGTGTATGCTGCAGATGAATGCAGCAGGGCATACTTAATTTATTCCTTATTCATTAGTAGTTTTCTTTTCCAGACATCACATAAAGGACCTTTAAAAACCTATGATTAAGCCAACACAGTAAAGGCCTGGCAGTGACTCTCAAATATTACGTTCTAAAACATGGTGAACTTAGCTTACACTGATTTAGTGTAACACTGGATGTGAATGGTTCTATGTACTTTTCTCAACCAGACATTATAATAAGTCCTGTAGTAAAAAAAAAACCATGATATGTCCATCTATCTATTTTGAAGGAACTGTGATAACATAATTTTCAATATGTGGTTGCCATATTGGATGTTCAAGTGGCATATTTTCACTTAAGACCATGCAGACACCATACAATGTCTTTTGGTAAAAACACCATATCAGTATATGACTTTCCATGATGATGAAGTCATGATAACAATAGCTGCAATAACATCCACACTGGACATCACATCAAGAAGCAACTAGACATCAGAAGTCTTTCAGTGGAAATCTCCTGTTGATATAACCATCCATTGAGGGGGAGTAGCTATAACAAGATTTTCAAGATGAAGCTGTGGTGACCATACTTCAAGTTCTAACAGCATCATTTCCGTTTATTATCAACTAGACCATGGGATGAATGAGTGTGTTAAGTTTCATGGCAATAGGATCCCCACTAGATCATGGGATGAATGAGTGTGTAAGTTTCATGGCATTAGGATCCCCACTAGTTCATGGGATGGATGTGTAAAGATTGAAGGCAATAGGATCCCCACTAGATCATGGGATGAAAGAGTATATAAGTTTCATGGCAATAGGATCCCCACAAGACCACTGAATGAATGAGTGTGGAAGTTTCATGGCAATAGGATCTGCACTAGATCATGGATGAATGAGTATGTAAGTTTCATGGCAATAGGATCCCCACAAGATCATGGGATGCATGCATAAGTTTCATGGCAACAGGATCCCCACTAGACCATGGGATAAATGAGCATGTAGTTTTATGGCAACAGGATCCCCACTAGATTATGGGATGAATGAGTTTGTAAGTTTCAGGGCAATGGGATCCCCACTGGACCATGGAATGAATGAGTGTGTAAAGTTTGATGGCAATAGGGTCAACTAGATCATGGAATGAAGAAGTGTGTAATTTTCATGGCAATAGGATCTCAACTAGATCATGAGATGAATAAGTGTGTAAGTTTCATGGCAATAGGATCCCCACTAGTTCATGGGATGAATGCATACATTTCATGGCAACAGGATGAACTAGATCCTGGAATGAATGGGTGTGCAAATTTCATGGCAACAGGATCCCCACTAGTTCAGAGGATGAATTCATAAGTTTCAAGGCAACAGG
This sequence comes from Megalonaias nervosa, assembly GCA_016617855.1. Taxonomy (NCBI): domain Eukaryota; kingdom Metazoa; phylum Mollusca; class Bivalvia; order Unionida; family Unionidae; genus Megalonaias; species Megalonaias nervosa. The sequence goes on from JAECUM010096230.1 coordinate 151,063, forward strand.
ATCAACTAGACCATGGGATGAATGAGAGTGTTAAGTTTCAAGGCAATAGGATCAACTAGACCATGGGATGAATTAGTGTGCAAGTTTTATGGCAATAGGATCAACTAGACCATGGGATGAATTAGTGTGTAAGTTTCATGGCAATAGGATCAACTAGACAATGGAATGAATGAGTGTGTTAGATTTCATGGCAATTGGATCAACTACATTATGGGATGAATGAGTGTGTTAAGTTTCATGGCAAACGTATCAACTAGACCATAGGATGTATGAGTGTGTAAGTTCATGGCAATAGGATCCCCAATAGATTGTGGGATGAATGAGTAAGTTTCATGGCAATAGGATCAACTAAATCATGGAATGAATGAGTGTGTTAAGCTTCATGGCAATAGGATTCCCACTTGATCAGGGGATAAATGAGTGCATAAGTTTCAAGGCAATAGGATCAACTAGACCATGGGATGAATGAGTGTGTAGGTTTCATGGCAATAGGGTCAACTAGACCATGGGATGAATGACTGTGTAAGTTTCATGGCAACAGGATCCCCACTAGATCATGGGATGAATGAGTAAGTTTCATGGCAACAGGATCCCCACTAGTTCATGGGACAAATGCGTAAGTTTCAAGGCTATAGATCAACTAGATCATGGGATGAATGACTGTGTTAAGTTTCATGGCAATAGGATCAACTAGATCATGGGATGATGAGTGTCTTAAGTTTCATGGCAATAAGATCAACTAGACCATGGGATGAATTAGTGTGTAAGTTTCATGGCAACAGGATCAACTAGACCATGGGATGAATTAGTGTGCAAGTTTCAAGGCAATTGGATCAACTAGACCATGGGATGAATTAGTCTCAGTTTCATGGCAATAGGATCAACCAGACCATGGGATGAATTAGTGTGTAAGTTTCAAGGCAATAGGATCAACTAGATTATGGGATGAATGAGTGTGTTAAGTTTCATGGTGACAGGATCCCCACTAGATCATGGGATGAAGGAGTGTGTAAGTTTCAAGGCAATAGGATCAACTAGACCATGGGATGAATAAGTTTCATGGCAACAGGATCCTCACTAGATCATGGGATGAATGAGTGCATAAGTTTCATGGCAACAGGATCCCCACTAGAACATGGGATGAATGCATACGTTTCATGGCAAGAGGATCAACTAGATCATGGGATGAATGAGTGTATAAGTTTCCTGTCAACAGGATACCCACTAGATCATGGGATGAATGCATAAGTTTCATGGTAATAGGATCAATTAGACCATGGGATGGATGAGTGTGTAAGTTTCATGGCAACAGGATCAACTAGATCATGGGATGAATGAGTGTGTAAGGTTAATGGCAACAGGATCCCCACTAGTTCATGGGATGAATGCATAAGTTTCAAGGCTATAGGATCAACTAGATCATGGGATGAATGAGTGTGTATGTTTCATAGCAATAGGATCAAGTAGACCATGGGATAAATTAGTACGTTTGAAGGCAATAGGATCAACTAGATTATGGGATGAATTAGTGTTTAAGTTTGAAGGCAATAGGATTAACTAGACCATGGGATGAATAAGTAAGTTTGAAGGCAATAGGATCAACTAGACCATGGGATGAATTAGTGTTTAAGTTTGAAGGCAATAGGATCAACTAGACCATGGGATGAATGAGTGTGCAAGTTTCATGGCAATCCTCCATGTAGTTTTAGGAGGAGGAGAAGCACTGAGAAGGCATCAAGATACTCTTCATAGAAATTAATGTGAAGGCATCAATATCCACTCTCATGAGGCTTAACTGCCATAGCAATTACTGTGAAGGCATCAATATCCACTCATAAGGCCTAACTGCCATAGTTTACTGTGAAGGCATCAATATCCACTCTCATGAGGCTTAACTGCCATAGAAATTAATGTGATGGCATCAATACCCACTCTTAAGGCCTAACTGCCACAGAAATTACTGTAAAGGCATCAATATCCACTCTCTTAAGGCCTAACTGCCATAGAAATTTATGTGAAGGCATCAATATCCACTCTCATGAGGCCTAACTGCCATAGAAATTAATGTGAAGGCATCAATATCCACTCTCATGAGGCCTAACTGCCATAGAAATTGATGTGAAGGCATCAATATCCACTCCCATGAGGCCTAACTGCCATAGAAATTGATGTGAAGGCATCAATATCAACTCTCTTAAGGCCTAACTGCCATAGAAATTACTGTGAAAGTATCAATATCCACTCTCATATGGTCTAACTGCCATAGAAATTAATGTGAAGGCATCACCATACTCTCTCAAGAGGCCTACCTGGGACTATTACTTCAAGATCTCATGTGACCATATTTCATGTAGTTGATTCATACACTCTCACGAGGCCTACCTGGGACTATCACTTCAAGATCTCATGTGACCATATTTCATGTAGTTGATTCATACTCTCTCATGAGGCCTACCTGGGACTATCACTTCAAGATCTCATGTGACCATATTTCATGTAGTTGATTCATACTCTCTCACGAGGCCTACCTGGGACTATCACTTCAAGATCTCATGTGACCATATTTCATGTAGTTGATTCATACTCTCTCACGAGGCCTACCTGGGACTATCACTTCAAGATCTCATGTGACCATATTTCATGTAGTTGATTCATACTCTCTCACGAGGCCTACCTGGGACTATCACTTCAAGATCTCATGTGACCATATTTCATGTAGTTGATTCATACTCTCTCACGAGGCCTACCTGGGACTATCACTTCAAGATCTCATGTGACCATATTTCATGTAGTTGATTTTGTTTTCATACAATAAGCTTAACCTTTATTAACCAGGATTTTCAGCCTTCAAACAAAATCTTAAGTTCATGATTTTCAGCCTTCAAATAAAATCTTAAGTTCACGATTTTCAGCCTTCAAACAAAATCTTAAGTTCATGATTTTCGGACAGTCTGAATCAAACAGAAACAAAAAGCTCTAAGTAACATTTAGGAAAATTTGTGGAATAGTGTTATTTTATAGGTTAAACATTGTGTTCTCAGAATCCATATTAGTTAAAAGTAATACTTTTCTACAACACATTTAAATCATTAAAAGAGTTGCTACAGGAAAACACTTTTAAGAAATTTTACTAGTTTCCTAGATGAAAGTTTTGAAGTAAACAACTATAAATATACAACTCTACCCTTCTTAAAACTATTTTTCTACAACTGACCTCAAAATAAATTCATGATTATACTTTGGTGTTATTCAGATTAATATACACATATCTACTTTTTTGGCGATATGTAAAATCCATGTCACAAATGTCATGACATCATGTAATGCAAATACGTATTGACACAAATTAACTGAATTCACTGCACAACACTATGCATAACTTTAATCAAAAATTAAATCTATATTTTTCATCATGAAAAAAATAGAAACTTACTCTCTGTCTTATTCATTCTTTGTTCTAATAGGATGATGAAAGGCTGAAATTACATGACCTGTTTCTATGTCCTGGCTAACAGACAACTGTTATGTAAAACTATATTATGTTTATTATCATTTATAATTATATTTAGTAAGGTTTAATACCATAGGATGAGTCATTCTAATAGTGCATATATCCATTCATAAATTTCATGGATGAGATGTAGTGTAATTCAAGTAAACATCACATGACATGAATGGAGGTCATGAGTTTTCTATAAAGGCCAAGATGACATAATTTCTGACTGGTTAGCTTAGAGCATGTGACCCTGTTTACTAGCTCAGATCACTGAAAAATGAACATGCATCTCTTAATTGTACAACAACTTAGTAACTGGCATCAACAGTCTTGAACGCGTTATATTGAGAGGATTCATTTCTTTAATTTAATCATTTGTTGGAATTACAGTGCTCAAAATATTCCAATTAATTGGAATAATAGCTTTACAGAATTACTGTGAATTCATTCAAAGACATTTGGATATTTAATAACAGTCCTGGAAATACTGTGAATTCATTTAAGGACATTTGGATTTATACTTAGATGTACCACATTTATTCATCATGAGGTTGTATCCTACCTCTAAGCTCTGTACCATCAATATCATTTAAGATACATCAAAGTGGGTGGTATTACAGAAAAGTAGACAGATGTAGCACTACAATGATACCAAATAATGTAGACTATCTACTTGCATTATAAAATACAGTGGGAAAAACATTTTTATGAACCAGTATTGTAAGGCCAAAAATCAAGTTGCCAAAACCAGGGTTTGTGTCCAAATTTTATACTTTTTGGCCTGAGACATAAAGCAGACTGGTCTGAATTGCACAAGGACAAGTGAACCTTTGCAAACAGTAGGATAAGTTCGAGATTTGGAGTAAAAATTGGCCAGGATGCAAAAATGATGGGTCCAATAGGCAAAAAAATAAAAAGAAAAAAAGGTCAAAATTTTACCCTTAGGCAAGTGTGCAAGTGAAATAGCCAATCCAAAACAACATCTTTAATACAGCATCTGGCTAAACAAAAATCTTTCCAATGCAGATCTATTTAAATTTATTTAGAAGTAAGCCCAAAATGCATTTCCTACCTTGATTTCGGGTGAAAACAGCAAGGATTTTCAGGGGTTAATGAGTTAAGGACATTTGGATTTATAGCTGTATCGGAAATAATGTGAATTCATTAGAAGACATTTTGGGATGATATCATAATGATTCTTCTGTACTGTTGATACATCAGTACTTTACTGACCATCATTTGGAATACCTTTGGAACACAACTGGATTACCTGATAGAACTATTTTGGACTTTAGCACTTCATTCACCATACTATAAGTTATTTTAACTTGTTCACTTTGTATTTTACAGAAATAAATTATATTTTCAATTATACAAAACTTGTTGTTTTGCTCTTTCTTGTTACTTATTTTAAGTCCATAGAGTCCTAACACAATGCAATACAATCAATGTGTTATACAAAAAAATGTCAGATCTTGCAACAATTGATGTGTTTAAAAAAAATGACTGATCTTGAAATAAAATCAATGTGGTATAAGAAAAGATACACAATCTTGCAATACAATGTGTTATAAAAAATGTCAGATCTTGCAATACAATGTGTTATAAAAAATGTCAGATCTTGCAATACAATGTGTTATAAAAAATGTCAGATCTTGCAATACAATCAATGTGTTATAAAAAATGTGAGATCTTGCAATACAATCAATGTGTTATAAAAAATTTGTGAGATCTTGCAATACAATCAATGTGTTATAAAAAAATTTGTGAGATCTTGCAATACAATCAATGTTATAAAAAAAAGATATACAATCCTGCAATACAATCAATGTGTTAAAAACAAATACCTACTTGACAGCGGGTACACTACTGAGGTGGTGAGAGGCCTTACTAGTCGGGTTAGTGAAGAGAACTTTCAGCAGCAGTGTAAGAAGAAGGAGTTTTCTACTGATGGCCTGACTAAGTCTGATTGCTATCCTGACATCATATCGCTGTGCGCATACCCATACCAAACCTGTAACAAACAGATGTCATATTGTTATGAGCATATCATTACCAAACCTGTAACAAACAGATGTCATACTGCTATACACATACCAAACTGGTAACAAACAGATATCATATTCTTATGAGCATTTGCATACCAAACTGGTAACAAACAAATGCCATATTATTTAACCCATACCAAACTGGTAACAAACAGATGTCATACTGCTATACACATACCAAACCTGTAACAAACAGATGTCATACTACTATACACATACCAAACTGGTAACAAACAGATGTCATATTGTTATGAGCATATGCATACCAAACCTGTAACAAACAGATGTCATATTGTGATACCCATACCAAACCTGTAACAAACTGATGTCATATTGTTATAAGCATATTATTACCAAACCTGTAACAAACAGATGTCATACTGCTTTACCCATACCAAACCAGTAACAAACAGATGTCATACTGTTATGAGCATATGCATACCAAACCCGTTAAAAAAGATATCATATTCCTGTGAACATGCCCATACCAGATCTGTAACAAACAGATGTCATATTCCGTTGAGCATGCCCAAAACAGACTCATAATGGATGATATTGCTGACAAATTAAAAAAAAAACAGAACACAGTCAATGGAATCTTAGGAGCTAGTCATATTTAACAACATCACCCATACACCATGCCTAGTCCAGACAGAGTTATCCATATACCATGCCTAGTCCAGACAGAGTTATCCATATACCATGTCTAGTCCAGACAGTTATCCATGTACCATGCCTAGTCCAGAAAGAGTTATCCATGCATCCATGAACCATGCCTAAACCATGTCCAGGCCAGACAGAGTTATCCATGTACCATGCCTAGTCCAGACAGTTATCCATTTACCATGTCTAGTCCAGACACAGTTATCCATATACCATGTCTAGTCCAGACAGTTATCCATGTACCATGCCTAGACCAGACAGTTATCCATGCATCCATGAACCATGCCTAGTCCCAACAGAGTTATCCATATACCATGCCTAGTTCAGATTTATCTATGTACCATGCCTAGTCCAGAGTTATCCATTTACCGTGCCTAATCCAGACAGAGTTATCCATTTACCGTGCCTAGTCCAGAGTTATATATGTACCATGCTTAGTCCAGACAGATTATCCATGTATCATGGCTAGTCCATGAAATCTATTGAATCTAAAACACTCTTCATGAGTTCTCCATATACCATGCCTAGTCCATGAATCTGTTGTAACTAAAATACTCATGAGTTCTCCATATACCATGCATAGTCCATGAATCTATTAAATCTAAAACACTCGTCATGACTTCTCCATATACCATGCCTAGTCCACGTAGATTATCCATAAACCATGCCTAGTCCATGAATCTACTGAAACTAAACACTCTTCATGAATTCTCCATATACCACGCCCAGTCCATGTAGATTATCCATAAACAATGCCTTGTCCATGAATCTACTGAAACTAAACACTCTTCATGAATTCTCCATATACCATGCCTAGTCCACGTAGATTATCCATAAACCCATGCCTAGTCCATGAATCTATTGAAACTAAACACACCTCAAAAGAGAAAGTACCTCTAAGCCGCTAGTGTGATAAAATTCATGAACATATTTCAAGTCATGCCTGAAAAACATTAAGATCTGGTCAGTTTCCAACTTGTATCCATAGCAACATGAAACAAATTTGCTATAATCAAATAGTTTAAACAGAAAAGGGCAATTTTAGGCATTTTGTTCAAGTAGTATACCAACTTTAGGCCTTGTTCATGTAGTGACCAACTTTAGGCCTTTCATTCAAGTTGTGTACCAACTTTAGGCCTTTGTTCAAGTTGTGTACCAACTTTAGGTCTTTGTTCAAGTGGTGTACCAACTTTATGCCTTTGTTCAAGTAGTGTACCAACTGTGGGCTTTTGTTCAATTAGTCCACCAACTTTAGGCCTTTGTTCAAGCAGTCCAGCAAATTTAGGTCTTTGTTCATGTAGTGTACCAACTTTAGGCCTTTGTTCATGTGGTGTACCAACTTTAGACCTTTGTTCAAGCAGTCCAGCAAATTTAGGCCTTTGTTCATGTAGTGTACCAACTTTAGGCCTTTGTTCATGTAGTGTACCAACTTTAGGCCTTTGTTCATGTGGTGTACCAACTTTAGGCCTTAATAAAGTGGTTTACCAACTTTATGTCTTTGTTCAAGTTGTGTACCAACTGTGGGTCTTTGTTCAATTAGTCCACAACTTTAGGCCTTTGTTCAAGCAGTCCAGCAAATTTAAGCCTTTGTTCATGTAGTGTACCAACTTTAGGCCTTTGTTCATGTGGTGTACCATCTTTAGGCCTTATTAAAGTGGTGTAACAACTGTATGCCTTTAGTATGTAGTGTACCAGCATTAGGCCTTTATTCACATTGTGTACTAACTTGAGGCCTTTGTAGAAGTAGTGTAACAGCTTTAGGCCTCTGTTCAAGTGGTGTACTAACTTTAGGCCTTTGTTCATGCAGTGTACCAGCTTTAAACCTTTATTCAAGTGGTGTACCAACTTTAGGCCTCTGTTCAAGTGGTGTACCAACTTTGGACCTTTGTTCAAGTGGTATACCAATTTTTGGCCTCTGTTCAAGTTGTGTACCAACTTAAGGCCTCTGTTCAAATGGTGTACCTACTTTAGATCTTTGTTCACGTGTTGTACCAGCTTTAAGCCTTTATTCAAGTGGCGTACCAATTTTAGGCCTCTGTTCAAGTGGTGTACCAACTGTGGGCCTTTGTTCAAGTGGTGTACCAATTTTAGGCCTCTGTTCAAGTGGTGCACCAACTTTAGGCCATTGTTCAAGTGATGTAAAAATATTAAGCCTTTGTTCAAGTAGTAGTACCACCAACTTTAGGCCTTTGATCAAGTAGTGTACCAACCTAAGGCTTTTGTTCAAGTAGTCATACTACCAACTTTAGGCCTTTGTTCAAGTAGTGTACCAACTTTAGGCCATTAGATGATGGTGTGTACCAAGTACAATAAGCATATTACTAATAGGTTTGGAGTTGCACTCTGATATGAATCGAGTCTGATGAAAAAAACAATGAACATTAGAAAGTCCTTAATAGCAACAGGCACCTGTACAACACTGTAGTAAAAGTCACATGGGTCATTTAAGTGCATTTACTGAAAATTTAAAAATTATTTTAAGTTTTAAAATTGAATTGTAATATAGTTCTAACAAAGTTTATTCAATGATGATTTCTGAGTGATCTGCATAATAATTGTTATAACAAAATTTCCAGATGAAAATTATTGATTGCTATAGACTTTTACAATCATGGCAGTTTGGCATTAGACTGGGTCAAGAAAGTCGACATTCAATGATACTATTATTAGTGCAGGAACAAGTCATGTGAACAAGAATTTGCATGCGTTTTCATTTATCCCCATATGGGTATTCAAGTATGAATGGGATAGAGAAGTAACATACATTTTTTTATGTACATTTTATTCTTCAAAATTATAATTTAGCATAATGTAAAACTAAAATAAACCTGAATTGACAGCCGCATTTCTACTGTCTTTTACATGTATTAAGGAAGATATTTGTATGGGGAAAATAGGTATTATGTACTGAAATATAAGACATGGCAGTATATGCATAAGATATATACAAAGTAACATAATTACATCCCATTTATTGGACTTGTGTGCTGGTTTTTTTTGTTGTTGGTTTTGGTTTGGTTTTTTTGTTTTGTTTTCCCAGGCTTTGTTTATAAATGACAACATTGTTGAATAGGCGCTTTCCCTGTTACATCATAGCGCATGACAAAAACCGGTTTAAAATGGATCAGCATTTGGGCGACTAAGTAAAAAAACATTGATGTATGCTATCACTGAATTTCCCATTAAGCATTTCTCAAGGATTTCATACAATAATCTTCAATGGATTTTTGATGGACAAGGAATGAAATAAAGTGAATAAATGCTGCTTAAAGGCATGTATAATTAAATTCTCCAAAATGAAACCTATAGCTGCAAAAAAGTTACTCAGAGCGCATACATGACCTATGTGAGTTGTACGATAGTTTAATATGTGAAGCAAGTTTTGTAAATTACACTTCTCTAACAAGTTTGGGTGACTCTCTACCAAGACATAACACGTTTCCTTATCTTTTATATTATATACATTTTACAGAAATAAAACTTTATGTGTTATATTTTATCTTCTTCCATTTATTACATTTTGTGAACATAATCTTTTGTTGGCACCATATGGTCACTCCTGTGCTGATGTACCATAAGATACTATTACATATATATGTACCATACTGTACCATAAGATACTATTACATATATATGTAACCTGATGTACCATAAGATACTATTACATATATATGTAACCTGATGTACCATAAGATACTATTACATATATATGTAACCTGATGCACCATAAGATACTATTACATATATATGTAACCTGATGTACCATAAGATACTATTACATATATATGTACCATACTGTACCATAAGATACTATTACATATATGTGTACCATACTGTACCATAAGATACTATTACATATATATGTACCATACTGTACCATAAGATACTATTACATATATGTGTACCATACTGTACCATAAGATACTATTACATATATATGTACCATACTGTACCATAAGATACTATTACATATATACGTAACCTGATGTACCATAAGATTCTATTGCAAATATATGTAACTTGATGTACCATAACATACTATTATATATATATATGTACCATAATGTACCATAAGATATTATTACATATATATGTACCATTAGATACTATTACATATATATGTAACCTGATGTACTAAAAGATACTATTACATATATAAGTACCTTAATGTACCATAAGATACTATTACATATATATGTAACCTGATGTACCATAAGATATGTCAAATATCTGATAAATATTTTCTTGCAAAAGGCATCTCTAGATCACTAGCTTTGTTTGTGTACCAAGTTTTCAAAACATGCTTCAAAAGGCATACATAGATCACTAGCTTGGTATGTGTACCAAGTTTCAAAACAGGTTTCAAAAGGCATCCATAGATCACTAGCTTGCCATGTGTACATACATGCCAAACTCTCCCCCCCCCCCACTCAAGAGGTATAAGCAGAATTACTGCTACTAGAAGTGGCAAAAAAGTCTAATTTGGGCATAAAAAGTGTAAACTATGTATTACATGCCAGAATTACAGTGTATATGAAAAAGATAATTTATACGACCAACCTGGTTCTGCAGCTGGTCAAAATTCTTGTCACAAAGGGCAAAATCCATATAGATTAGAACCAGAATATAAACATAAATATATTGAAAAATTATTTATATTCAGCACTCACTTCATCAACTAGCTTATATGTATAACTTCGACTGAATGATTGTGAACTGGAATTCTGCAATGATAATGGCCAGGTACTCAGAATGCTGTATTACATTACTCTCATATTCTTATTTTAAAGTTTGTAAAGTGGTGTTGATTTGTCACTGTTTCTGATCCGACATGTTTTGAAGTTTGAAAAGATCCATCTGCTCTAACATTTTCCATCATATAACATCCACACTCACACTGCAAAGTGTTTCACTTAACATCTGGCACCATTTTCTTTAAAAATATACACTGGTTCACTAACTGACTAGCTCATCAATAAAATGAATCTGGCTTCTTTCTTACCCATAAGTTATCCACCAACTTTAGTGACGGTAAATGTTTAATAACTGATAAATCTGCGCTAGAAATATTTTTCTTCTTTGAGTCACAGTGACTGATTTCAACAGGTTTCATCCTAACCCCCAGTGCAAGCCATCCAAAGTTTCTTCCAGATCTGAAACACTGAATTAATGTTACTGTGCAAAACAACATTTTCCTTCTTTCAGTCAGTGACTTTGACCTTTCACCTTCTGACCCCAAATTAATAGGGGACACTCAACAAATATTATGAACATCTCAGAGTGACAGGTGTAATGTGAAGTGATTGACATCTGTAGCATGCACAATTTAGAGAATGTTGGCATACCTCTGTTATTTACATGTACTGTGGCTGAAATTTATTTGGATATTTTACTTGTGAAAACTGTACATGATCTAAGCACTCATTGAACCAAAATGACTGACCCCATGTGCTAAAAGTAATCAACCTGCATTAGTCTAAAGTACACTAACGTCAGCAGTTAATAAAATAGAGAAAATTAATTTTGCCAGATTAGACAATACCAGTTTCTGAAAGTGCAATAAATGAATTACCAAGTATTTAAAATGTAAAATAAAATTATCAGCTTTTTTACAATTTGCCTCTTAAGTCCAGGAAGTGAAAAGGACCAAGTGGAGCTAGCAGATTTTTTATATGTGAACTTCTAAAGTAAGGCCAACCTGTGTACTCCATATCCCATACTATACCATTCAATTATATGCCAAAATAAAGGGAATTAAAAGTTCTTCTAACAATACCTAACATATTCTTTTTTTAAATAACCATTATCACCAGCGAGAAAACCTAGGGAAATTCTTTTTCTTTAAAAATCTAACCCTATGCAAGATACAAAACTATAGAGCACCACCTAGGCTTCAAACCAGCCACAATGTGTGGTAACTGTAGACAGTGGTTAACAAGTTATTGTGCAGAAACCATTTTTCTTCTTTCAATGACACCGACCTTCTGACCCCAAAACCACAGGGTTCTCCCTTACCCAAACTTCAAGCCATCCACGGAGTTTGGTGTCTGCAGATGATGGATAACTCTAGTTATTGGGCATAATTTATAGCTCTTCTTCTAACGGGGCCTTGACCACTGACCTTATGACTCTGATATTGACAGAATTCCTCCTTTCTGCAAATGCAAGCCATCCACAATGATAGGTAACTCAGGATGCTGGACCAATCAAGTTATCATGTATAAACAAAATTGGCAACAGACAGAAGGATGGAGAGACATCATCAAACCATAATACATATGGCAAACATAAGACAATGAATGGAAATAGTGTATGGAAACTATATATCGAAAATCTAAATGCACTTCTAAAACTATAACAAAAGACAAGTTCATAGATGAAATACAAAATGTAAATGGAATTCAATGAAAATGATAATGGAACATGGACAGAATGTAAATGGTACACAAATGGAATGCAGATCTGCTAATTGCCAGTTATTTCAGGGTCTGTAGGTGATGCAAGCCCTTGTATTAAATTTATTAAAATCTAAAACAGTCATCTGTGAGATACAGACATGATTATATGCATTCTAAATTACAATAAAATATAAGGTTTGAATTTTCTTTTATATGCATTTTTGAAGTTGTGAGTACAATTTAAAGAAATTATTCTCCACCGCTTGTATCTGCAATGTTCTACATTGGTATAAAATTGTATTTTAAGATATTAAGAGTGATTTGTAAATAGTTGTTTATGTAGGTGTTTACAACCATTAATAATAATATTAATAATAAGACCTGTTGACAACTTTAGGGTAATTTCTCATTGGCTGGTGGGGCCAGGTGGATTCTTTGAAGAATTAACTTACTTCCCATTGGATGGGCTAGGTCAGGTGGTTTTTTTCTGATAGATTTGCGAAAAGTCACGCAGGATTAGTAGCAAAATGTGTTTCCACCCCTCACACTTGTATGTAAATACATGGACAATTTTAGTCAGTCTTATTTTGTATATTCTTGTTGTAACATCATTCAGCTGTATTTAATGTTGTGTTTAGATACTTGTGAGGAAACATTTATTTAGAATATTCATGGAACTACAAAGTGCTCACTGGGCTAAAATATTATTCTGTGACTAATAATAATAATAATAATAATAATGCTTTATTTATAGAGGGTGACTCATTAGTCAAGGACTATTCTCCCTTGAGGCCCTCTTAAGGAGAGTATAACAATGCACATTATATGAAGATAGCAATAATTAGTTTATTTTAACATATTTAGTATTAAAATACTAAATTCCATTATCTATTAGAAACACATACATGCTCATGATATCTCTTCTTAAATACTCTAATATTTTCAGCAGATTTTACATGTAGTGGAAGCTTGTTCCACAGAACTGTACCAGAGTATTGGAAGCTCTTTTTAAATTGCTCTGTTCTTGGTTTCGGTGCTAGGAGGTTTCCATGTAATATTGATCTCAACTGGTATTGTGTTGAAAAAGGCCTGAATAAGTCCTGAAGATACTCTGGTGCAGTTCCATGTAGACATTTATATAAAAGAACTGCCTTGTGAAAATCTATCCTGTCATATATTGTGAACCATTCGAGTTCTGTAAACAATGCTTTTGAGGGATGATCAATAGATGCATCTAAAATTACGTGTGCTGCTTGTTTCTGAAGTTTGTAAATCCTGTCAAGCGCAGATTTAGCACAGTTTCCCCATACATTTGAACAATAATCCATTGTTGGAAGAATATAATGCTTGTAGCATAGATTGCACGTTTCCGTAGGTAAATATTTCTTGATTCTGCTGAGTAGGGCAATTTTGGATGACAGTGTTTTACAAAGCTTATCAATATGGTCATTCCATAATAAATTATTATCTACGGACACACCTACAAGCTTTTCATGCTGGACAATTTCTAACGGATGATTATTTACTGTAAGAGATAGTTCTGGGTTCCCTGACTTGTGTAGCTTTTGTGATGTCCCCAAAATCATTATTGTGAATTATTCAAATTTGTTCTCAACAATTCCATTTTAATGCATCAGGATTGCTGTCAGACCAAAGCATTCAAGGATCTGAAATTCATTTGGAACATTTGATTCCTCTGGACTTAAATAAATTTATCTTACATTTTCACTTTCCAGACATTTAAAACTATTTCTTCTCATACCAGTCCTTTGTATCCAGACATTGAAAACTATCACCTTTCACATCATCAAATACATTGTGCCTAATTATGAATCCTTCTAAGAAACAACCACCAGTGGGCTGTTCAACATGTTAAACTCTGAATCTTGCAGTTTATTCTCTAGCACAATAAGTAATCTCCCAAAACAAAAATTGTAGATGCGATTACAAGTGATGGATAACAACACCACATGGATTATTATTGGTGCAAAGTCCCACACTTTCACTTGGCATGCAGTTAACACTTTAGTACAAAAGTTCCCATTTTGATAATTACCTGATGATAGCCAGAGGACTCTTATCAAGCACCACTTACTTACGTATTGATGAACTTATTAACAAAATAACATTGTTTTATGATGCTTCTGCAAAAAAAAGTGGCTATATACAGCAGCCACCAATGGAAAATACAAATACTGGCCTTTGCAGAGAGATGACCTCTAAAGGCAGGTTCTGTTCTCAAACTTGGTTCATGACAAATTTACATACTACAAACTGAATAGCATAATCATTGTTATTAGTAGCATAATCATTGTTTCACACACAGCCATCAAATCCAGAAAACTACAACTGTGTATATGCACCTATTTATAGATATCTCTCTCACACCCATGCACGCATGCACACATTTATCTCATTATCAGTAGAAATGACTCCTAAATAAAATTACCTATAGACAGCTTACCTGTAATTGTGAAACATACAAGTGACATTTTGCTACTGCAGTTGGTATAATTAGACATGAAAACTAGTGTTTACACTTTAAACAACTGACAGATTAAGCTCTTCCTCAAACTCACCAAGATCAAAAGACAGTTGGCTTTTGTTCATGACCTTTGATGATCAGCAAATGAAAAGAAGCTTCCTGGGGCTATGATTAATATCACCTAAACCATAAAGGATATCACTAGTGCAGTGTACCTCTATATGTATTTATTTTTTTTCCACTGGAGATAGCTTTGATTCAATATCCTAAAAAAACAATTACCAGATTCATCTTATTAACAGGGAAAAACACTGGATTACGGAAAGTACAATTAAACTATGAAACAGTGGAAGGTATGGCTGATATGATCCAGTGACAGTGGAAGGCACAGTGAAACCACTGCTTGGTTAAGAAATATATGACTACTGACTGTGGAAGACAGGGTTAAAAAACTGCATGGTTAAGAAACGCATGGCCACTGTCCATCAAAGGCAGGGTGAAACCACTGATTACATTTATTTAGGAAATTTGCCAGGTGGGAATTAGGATGGACACTGTGACCCAGTGACTGCTGAAATTAGGTGACCATCAGGACAGGTTTCATGGAAATATTCCAGGGGGAAATCTGAATGGCCATTGTGACCAGGTGACCACTGAAATCCGGTTACCATTAGAACAGGTTTAATGGAAATTTGATGGGGGGAGGGATTAGAATGACCACTGTGACCAGTTGACAACTGAAATCAGGTGACCATTAAGGTATGTTTGAACACACACACACACACACATATAGTTGCTGAAACATGAATAATTAGTTAACCAGCTGCAAAAAATCTATGAAGCCTTGAACACTATGCTGTATGATTTTCAGCCATTGCTTTGGAATGTGTTCAGTTAATGAGAGACAATTGCCCATTATAACTCACTACAGACTTGAGACAGTGTGGTCTAGCCTAGCATTTAGCCTTATATTTCCCTGATGACAAGCTGTGAATGGGTACATATGGGTTTAATCTTTAATGGACTTCTGCTTTGTCCACACTTTGTCCCATGCAAAGTGTGATATGTTGTGAATGGGTACATATGGGTTTAATCTTTGATGGATTTCTGCTTTGTCCACACTTTGTCCCATATGCCATGCAAAGTGTGATATGTTGTGAATGGGAGCATGTAGGTTTAATCTTTGATGGACTTCTGCTTCATCCACAATGTACCATCATGCCATGCAAAGTGTGATATACTGTAAATAGGTTGTTGTTGTTATAGGGTTTAACGCCATTTTTCAGCACAAGAAAAGCTAAACATGGCAGCCAGTATAAATGGTGGATGAAGAACCTGTGAAAACCCCAGAAAGAACCACCGGCCAAAGAGAAGCTACTGGCAAGCATTCTCACATACCAACATTAGCCAAGCCCGAGAATTGAACCCACGCAGACAGAGGTGAGATGGCAGTGATCCATAATGGTGAGCACTTTAGACCACTCGGCCACTCTGTAAATAGGTACAAGTAGGTTTAATCTGTGATGTACCTATGCTTCCTCCACTCTTTGTTCCATCATGCCATGCGAAGTCTGATAAGCTCATGCCCTCTGAACCATTGGTAAACCTTAATATGCACACACAATAAAGAAAAAAATGAACAAACTCACCAAGGAAGCCATACTGAAAGACAAAGAGACCCAGTCCCAAGGATAGTCCCAGCTCCCATGAAACAGACAGTGCCAGAGTGAATCCTATTAGGCAGTTCAGGAACAACAGGAAGATGAATAGAACAAAGGTGAAGGAGAATTGGTCTTCAGTGTTCATCTGGGTGAAGGACTTCATCTCATCTGGAAATAGAAAGAATTCACCTCTCAGTCACTGGTTATATATATTACATTTGGTTTGGTGCTTTACACCAGAAGTAGGTAAATTAGTACCAAGGCAATTGACCTTATGCCAGACGATAGATCGCTCCGCCTACTAAATCACGTGATTTAACCTCCGACAAACATGCAGTATTTGGCAAAGAAATATGTTTCAGTTTAAGTGATATGTTTATTTAATGTGATTGTATTCTTCTTAAAAATATAAAATTCCAAAGTTGCAATAGAAAATATTTATATATGTAGTTCAAGTTTGTACATTAATAACCTAAGTGTTTTATTTCAGTAAATAATAACAATCAATTGTAAAGCTGTTTAAGAACTTATTCATATGAAAGGAAACTTGCTCAAAAGATGCTGATGTATTTAGCAGATAATGTTGTATTTGTTAATTTTATCTGATTTATGTTTATGCTGCCTTGGAAGTATATGAATTAAAAATTAATAACTGTACATAATAATTTTAAGGTCTACTATGTTCGTCAAATGGAATTTTGATGTCTGTTGATGTAAACATGTAAATGCATGCTTAATATATCGGAAGATAATTATTTGAAACCTTTATTTTGTATTTCTTTATTACTAATTACATTTTTGTATCCCCATCCCTCCTTCAACCCAATGAGAAGTAAAGCGTCACTCTAGTGTCTGAAAGATCGAGACGATAAATCATTAATTTTGGGACAAGCCAACATTAAAGTGTAAATTTTCAAACTTTAAAATAATGCAGCCTTGGGTTCAATGCTTCCTATACAAGAATAAATAATATATATCAAAGCCTGAATGTTAGGGGGTTCTCCACCTATATTCTTGAAATGTTAATTTTTACATATATATTTTTCAATTTCAAATTCTTTTTTTTCAAGCTATCAATGGGACATACCTTTATGCAAACAAACACGTTGTAATTGCCATCAATTGTGTCTTTTTTCAGCTGATTGTACACGCGAGAAGTCGTTATCCATCGAAGTTTCGCCTATGTTTCGAGAAAGGAATACATCTAATTCCTCCATTTAGACGATCTGGATATTGACTATCAGAATTGCAAGACTTCTTTTCACCGTTATCGATCGAGAAATCAACAAATCATTGCAAAATTTGTAAATACTTATCATAATCAATGCATTGTTGTTACAAACAGCTTGTCGGACGAAAATGGCGGACTTAAGCAATGCCTTGAGGTGTGTCTAATTTACGCTCGCTGATTGGTTAATTGATCCAACGTGATTGACAAGTGGCGATAGGTCAATTGGAGTAAAGTAGCTTTCCCAAGGACACACCATGATAGCTGACCCAGGTCGGTCCCGTGATAGGAATAAAACCCACTCCCTTTTTGTCTGAGCCAAAGCAGTTCCCATATGTGTCTATACATGACACATATGTAAGATAACGAGTAGTTTTCATAATGACAACATGTTTCTCACACAAAGGCTCATACATTAATGTTCTTAATTAAATATAAGAAAATTACAAAATGAATTAAGAACAATATATACACAAGGGTGCTGGTAGTAAGTAACATGCTGTTGTACTGTACATACAAGGATACTGGTAACAAGTGACATGTTGTATTGGGCATGTTTATATGTACATACAAGGATATTGGTAACAAGTGACATGTTGTATTGGGTATGTTTATATGTACATACAAGGATATTGGTAACAACTGACATGTTGTATTGGGTATGTTTACATGTACAGAAGGCTGCTGGTAATAAGTGGCATGTTGTATAGGGCATATTTATATTGTTACGTATCGGCTCGTTCAAAAGTAACAAAAGAAAAGAGTGAAGACAACAAGCTTTGTAAGTTTTAACAAAAATAATTTATTTCCCTAGAAAACACGGTGAAAAGGTAAAAATATGAAATAGGACTTACGGTTTGTGAAGAAAATCCAAACATTTATCCTAGTACTGAAAAAATACAAGTCCTATCACTAAATAATTTTCACTGAATTCAGGTTCGAAAATCTTGATTACGTTCCAAGATGGAGGACGATGACGTCAGATGAAGTCTTTACACAAATGTCTAGAATTTCACGTTGAACCACAATTTGTACTGTACTATTCCAATTTAGAACGAATTTCACTGAATGTCTTTGTCCTAAACCACTTGTGTAGTTCTCCAGGGAAAAATAAATTATTATTTAAAAAGTAGATGAACTCCTATAGCTGTCAACTATAACAAGACACATCTCGAGCTCTACAGATGTAAAGAAAAATAAACTCTTTCCAGCACAAGAAAAATAATACCTTCTTCTCAAGGTATAAGAACGACTCTGACTATTTCACAGAGACCTAAGTGTTTTTAAACTGAACCAAAATGTCATTTCGTGCAACGCACGAAGAACGCGTAGTTATTTCATCACCTAACAATCACAGTACACGATGTAATCACATATTCTTAGAAATGACCTTGGCCATAACCAATTGTTTACGCCGGTTGTTTATCCAGTCAGCAATCTAAAATAATGCTTACGCAAACCGAGTCATATTTACGTTCTAAATAAACACAATGTTTCTTTCAAAAATATCAGATCCTGTGAACATAATCATCATCATAATAAAATATAATGATACAAAAATGAAATAAAAAGAATTCAAATTTTAACACACAAGTAAATAAACTACATGGTCGTAACAATATGTACACAAGGATATTGGTACCAAGTGGCATGTTTGTATTGGGCATGTTTACATGTACACAAGTCTTCTAGTAACAAGTGACATGTTCTATTGGGCATGTTTATATGTACACAAGGTTGCTGGTAGCAAGTGACATGTATTGAGTATATATATATATATATATATATATATGTCTGCTGGTAGCAAGTGATATGTTGTATTGGGCATGTTTATATGTACACAAGGCTGTTGATGGCAAATGACATGTTGTATTGGGCATGTTTATATCTACACAAGGCTGTTGATGGCAAATGATATGTTGTATTGGGCATGTTTATATGTTAACAAGGCTGTTGATGGCAAATGACATGTTGTATTGAGCATGTTGATATGTTAACAAGGCTGTTGATGGCAAATGACATGTTGTATTGGGCATGTTTATATGTACACAAGGCTGTTGATGGCAAATGATATGTTGTATTGGGCATGTTTATATGTACACAAGGATGTTGGTGGCAAATGACATGTTGTATTGGGCATGTTTATATGTACACAAGGCTGTTGATGGCAAATGACATGTTGTATTGGGCATGTTTATATGTACACAAGGCTGTTGATGGCAAATGACATGTTGTATTGGGCATGTTTATATCTACACAAGGCTGTTGATGGCAAATGACAAGTTGTATTAGGCATGTTTATATCTACACAAGGCTGCTGGTAGCAAGTGACATGTATTGGGCATGTTTATATGTACACAAGGCTGCTGGCAGCAAGTTACATGTACTGAGTATGTATATATCTGCACAAGTTTGCTGGTAGCAAGTGACATGTTGTATCGGGCATGTTTATAAGTACACAAGGCTGCTGGTAGCAAAGTGACATATTGTTATACTGTGTGTTTATATACAAGGATTTTTAGTAACAATTGACATGTTGTATTGGGCATGTTTATATCTACATAAGTCTGCTGGTAGCAAGTGACATGTTGTATTGGGCATGTTTATATCTACACAAGGCTGTTGACAGCAAGTGAGATGTTGTATAGGGCATGTTTATATGTACACAAGGCTGCTAGTAACAAGTGAGATGTTGTATAGGGCATGTTTATATCTATACAAGGCTGCTGGCAGCAAGTGACATATTGTTATATTGTGTATTTATATACAAGGATTTTGGTAACAAGTGACATGTTGTATTGGGCAAGTTTATATCTACACAAGGCTGTTGATAGCAAGTGACATGTTGTATTAGGCATGTTTATATGTACACAAAGCTGCTGGTAGCAAGTGACATGTTGTTTTGGGTAAGTTGATGTATATCATAATTGTTTTATACGTAACACATTTTATAACATGACAACATTACATCATAGATATCCTCTATATGTCACAGGACTATTTCTTTGTTTTTTTAACAGCTAATATACCCATATCATTATTGTTCTATATATAACACATACAATAACATGCTGTAAGGCAAATGGGTAATGACCAAGGCATTCAAATGACCAAGGCATTCAAATGACCAAGGCATTCAAATGCAGCTTTTTGAATTCAATATATTACAGAATCTTAACTTTGTACTTATGTCAGATAAAAAAATTTCACAAAATTTTAATCTTTGCTTGCCAAGCAAAGGATGCAAATTATTTGATTCATATCTAAACTTTCATAATATGAAATAACAAATAATATCCTCTTTGTAAAACACAATAACACATACTTTGGTTATTAAGTATATCTGTGATGTAATGACGGTCATAATCTTATAACAAAATTTAATTTAGCTATATATTCTCATTGTTTACTTTTTGATGTTTAACTTGTTGACAGAAAAAAATATATGTACAGACACAAGCAAGTCAATGTACAATATATTGTATAATGGTCTAAGATGAACATGGATTTAAGACTAACATGTCATTACACAACATACCTTGAAATGGTCTAAGATGAACATGGATTTAAAACTAACATGTCACTATGTCACTGCACAACATCTCCTGAAATGGTCTAAGATGAACATGGATTTAAGACTAACATGTCATTACACAACATATCCTGAAATGGTCTAAGATGAACATGAATTTAAGACTAACATGTCATTACACAATATATCCTGAAATGGTCTAAGATGGACATGGATTTAAAACTAACATGTCATTACACAACATACCTTGAAATGGTCTAAGATGAACATGGATTTAAGACTAACATGTCATTACACAACATACCTTGAAATGGTTTAAGATGAACATGGATTTAAGACTAACATGTCATCACACAACTTATCCTGAAATGTTCTAAGATGAACATGGATTTTAAGACTAACATGTCACTGCACAACATACCTTGAAATAGTCGAAGAAGAAGATGGATTTAAGACTAACATGTCATTACACAACTTACCCTGAAATTGTCTAAGATGGACATAGATTTAAGACTAACATGTCATTACACAACGTACCTTGAAATGGTCTAAGATGGACATGGATTTAAGATTTAAGACTAACATGTCATTACACAACGTACCTTGAAATGGTCTAAGATGGACATGGATTTAAGACTAACATGTCATTACACAACATACCTTGAAATGGTCTAAGATGGACATGGATTTAAGACTAACATGTCATTACACAACATACCTTGAAATGGTCTAAGATGAACATGGATTTAAGACTAACATGTCATTACACAACATACCTTGAAATGGTCTAAGATGGACATGGATTTAAGACTAACATGTCATTACACAACATACCTTGAAATGGTCTAAGATGAACATGGATTTAAGACTAACATGTCACTACACAACATACCTTGAAATAGTCGAAGAAGAAGATGGATTTAAGACTAACATGTCATTACACAACTTACCTTGAAATGGTCTAAGATGGACATGGATTTAAGACTAACATGTCATTACACAACATACCTTGAAATGGTCTAAGATGGACATGGATTTAAGACTAACATGTCATTACACAACATACCTTGAAATGGTCTAAGATGAACATGGATTTAAGACTAACATGTCACTACACAACATACCTTGAAATAGTCGAAGAAGAAGATGGATTTAAGACTAACATGTCATTACACAACTTACCTTGAAATGGTCTAAGATGGACATGGATTTAAGACTAACATGTCATTACACAACATACCTTGAAATGGTCTAAGATGGACATGGATTTAAGACTAACATGTCATTACACAACATACCTTGAAATGGTCTAAGATGAACATGGATTTAAGACTAACATGTCATTACACAACTTACCTTGAAATAGTCGAAGAAGATGGATTTAAGACTAACATGTCATTACAAAACATACCCTGAAATGGCTGAAGGTGAACATGGATTTAAGACTAACATCTCATTGCACAACATACCTTGAAATGGCTGAAGGTGAACATAGATTTAAGAGTAACATGTCACTGCACAACATACCTTAAAATGGTGTAACATGAATATGGGTTTAAGACTAACATGTCACTGCACAAAATATCTTGAAATGGTCTAAGATGAGTGTGGCTTTGACACAAGTACATTCTATAGTTAAAACTAATTTTAATTATGTAAGACTTGATTGCTCTTACTGCATTGCTATTTTTATTCTTGATACTAGTCCAAGCCCAAGAAATAACTGGCAGTCTAGAATAAACAAACATGATCCCAGTCTGACACCTTAGTCCACTTCTGACAAACAGTATATCTTTCTTCTTTGGCTTGAACTGAAATTGAAGGACATCAGAGGTGGGAGGGAGGAGGTAATTGTAGAATAATAACAGGTAAGTATTACTATTTAAAATCAGTGTTACCACCCTAAAACTACATTTTAATAGCAGTGCTACATTACCTGCTATGAATGTCATGCTGAATTTGCCAGACCAGTGGGAGGCTGATGGCTTCAAGAAAAGCTGTCAAAGAGAACTTACCACTACTGTCAGTGTTCTACTGCTGACTGGAGCTTGACAACTTGTTGGGCTGACACAACTGGACCCAATATCATCGCTCTGGTGCACCAATGAATGAAGGTAGAATGATAAGGTGGAGTGAGAATGTCAGGAGGCAGCTTTATGTGACATCATCCAAAGAGGAGTGATGCAAAAGGTGCAGCAATAGCCCTTACCTTATGGGTTCTGATTTTCATGAAAGAGAGAGAATGATACGCTCTTTTAATACTGTAAACATTGACATGGTGAGTGTGAACACTGACGTGGTGACTGTGAACACTGACATGGCAATTGCCAAAATATCAGAAGTGTCTTTCAAAAGGGAAAAAATACACTTATGATGACTTCTTTTTTACACTTGATTTAGATGTGGATTTAATTTAAAGCTCTGTCTGGGCAATGAAGTAATCATCCTTAGCACACATGACTGGATTTAATTTAAAGCTCTGTCTGGGCAATGAAGCAATCATCCCCAGCACACATGACTTAGAGTTTCAACAGGAACAGCAGCCAGCTGATTCTTGGCCAGAAATAACAACTTAGCCAGAAATAACAATTTGGCCAGAATTAACAACTTGGCCAGACATAACTTGGCCAGAAATAACAACTTGGCCAAAAATAACAACTTGCAAAGAAGAGAAACCAAATAGTGTCATAGCTGCCACTGAAATGTAAACAACTGTTTCCACTGGCAAAGCATGAATTCCACACCTTTCTCCTTGCTGATGCTAGGGAAAGAAAGAAGGTTGTTTTAAGGACAAGATTCTCAAAGGAAGCTTCACTCATTCGTTCATACAGGGGTTGAGATAGGGACCATAGAATACATGGGAGTTTCCACCTGTGCATTCATGAGCAAGAGACCGTCTGGAGGTCAAAATACATGATCAGTTCTGAATGATGTAGGTCTGCTCCTCAAGTGAATTCCTTAATGAACTTAAAAGTGTTAATGAGTGCTGATCTATAGTACTTACCAGTGGATACTAACAATCTTTTTCTTCAAAGAAATGAGAAAAACTGCAACAGCAATTAAAGCTAGGCAGCAATTAAAGATAGACTCTACTACTTTCCTACTGCACCAATTACTGAAAATTCTATTGCTGGCATTGTAGCCTGGAAGGTTGATTGCCTTGAAATGTGGTTCTGGAAGACAGATCATTGGATAATGAGCCAAGAGTTAAGTTGGAGGAGTGCTGTGTATGAGGGAAACTGCTGCAACAAG
Organism: Megalonaias nervosa; assembly: GCA_016617855.1. NCBI lineage: Eukaryota > Metazoa > Mollusca > Bivalvia > Unionida > Unionidae > Megalonaias > Megalonaias nervosa. The sequence goes on from JAECUM010096230.1 coordinate 175,826, forward strand.
CAAAACCATCCTCAGCAGTAATTCCCTGGGATTGTTGACCAATAGGTCAAGGAGATCACTGAACCACAATCTCTTGGGCCACAGGAGAGCTATCAGAAATTACCCCTAAAGGTGAAAATGTACAGGTGTAAAGTCGATCTATCTTCACACTGAAGGTGTACACCACCCATGCCCTCTGGTCTCACTCTGGAGAGACATAAAGAGGACGCTTGTTATTCAGCTTCACTGCAAACATGCTTACCACTGGCCTTCCCTACAGAAGAAAAAGTGTCTGTACTACTGATTTGTATAACATAACTATACACTGATGCCCAAAGTCAAATAACTAGTTTGATGTTGTCCATAGATAACTATACAATAATGCCCATAGTTGGATAACTATACAATGATGCCCATAGTCAGATAATGAGTTTGATGTTGCATATAGATAACTATACAACAATGCCCATAGTCAGATAACTATACAATGATTCCCATAGATAACTATACAATGATTCCCATAGTCAGATAACTATACAATGATTCCCATAGTCAGATAACTATACAATAATGCCCATATATATAACTGTACAATGATGCCCATAGTCAGAAAACTAGTCTGATGTTGCCCATTGTCCGATAACTATAAAATGATACCAGTCATATAACTATATAATGATGCCCATAGTCAGAAAACTAGTCTGATGTTGCCCATTGTCAGATAACTATACCATGATGCCCATAGTCAGCTAACTATACCATGATGCCCACAGTCATATAGCTAGTCTGATGTTGCCCATTGTCAAATAACTATAAAATGATACCAGTCAGATAACTATACAATGATGTCCATAGTCAGAAAACTAGTCTGATGTTGCCCTTTGTCAGATAACTATAAAATGATACCAGTCAGATAACTATACAATGATACCCATAGTCAGATAACTATACCATGATGCCCACAGTCCTATAACTAGTCTGATGTTGCCCATAGTCCGATAACTACGGTGGCGCTTTACAGTTTCGTATTTTGCATAGGGTTAGAATTTTAAATAAAAAGAATTTCCCCAGGCTTCCTCACTGGTTATACTGGTTATTTAAAAAAGACCTTGTGCATCTTAGGTAGTGTTCGAAGAACCTTTAATTCCCTTTATTTTGGTGTATGATTGATGGGTGTAATATGGGTTATAGAGTATACAGCTTGGCCTTACTCCAGATGTGCACCTTTCAAAACAATGCTAGCTCCACTTGGTCATTTTCACTTCCTGAACTTCAGATGTAAATGTAAAAAAAAGAGCTGAAAACTTTTTTTACATTTGATATATTTGGTAATTCATTCTTGCACTTTCAGAAGCTGGTATTGTCTAGTCTGGCAAAATTAAGCTTCCCTATTTTAATAGCTGCTAAGGACAGTGTACTTTAGACTAATTCAGGCTGATTTTCTGAGCACAAGGGAGCGTCATTTTAGTTAGCAGTGTGCTTAGATCATCTACAATTTCCAAAAGTACAATATCCAAAGAAATGTTAGTCACATTACATCAAAGTAGCATAGAGGTATGCCAACATTCTCTCCACTGTGCATGTTCTACATGCAAACAACTTCACCTTACATATGTCACTCTCTCAAAAGTACATAATAACTGGTGAGTACTCCCTATACAATGATGCCCATAGTCAGATAACTATACAATGATGCCCATAGTTAGATAACTATACAATGATGCCCACAGGCAGATAACTATACAATGATGCCCATAGTTAGATAACTATAAAATGATGCCCATAGGCAGATAACTATACAATGATGCCCATAGTTAGATAACTATAAAATGATGCCCATAGGCAGATAACTATACAATGATGCCCATAGTCAGATAACTATACAATGATGCCCATAGTTAGATAACTATACAATGATGCCCATAGTTAGATAACTATACAATGATGCCCATAGTCAGATAACTATACAATGATACCTATAGTTAGATAACTATAAAATGATGCCCATAGTTAGATAACTATAAAATGATGCCCATAAGCAGATAACTATACAATGATGCCCATAGTCAGATAACTATAAAATGATGCCCATAGTTAGATAACTATAAAATGATGCCCATAGTCAGATAACTATACAATGATGCCCATAGTTAGATAACTATAAAATGATGCCCATAGTTAGATAACTATACAATGATGCCCATAGTCAGATAACTATACAATGATGCCCATAGTCAGATAACTATAAAATGATGCCCATAGTTAGATAACTATAAAATGATGCCCATAAGCAGATAACTATACAATGATGCCCATAGATAACTATACAATGATGCCCATAGGCAGATAACTATACAATGATGCCCATAGTCAGATAACTATACAATGATGCCCATAGTCAGATAACTATACAATGATGCCCATAGGCAGATAACTATACAATGATGCCCATAGTCAGAGAACTATATAATGATGCCCACTGACAACTAGTTTGATGTTGCCCAGTTTGTTTAGTTTGGATGTACATGACATGTACTTAGTACAATCACAACTTTCATGTATTTCACTATGAACAATTTCTAGATATAAATACTTATCTAGTCATCTACTTTAAATGTAAGATGGCCAGTATGATTATCATGTAAGATGGTCACAATGACCATAATGTAAGATGGCCACTATGATTATCATGTAAGATGGTCACAATGACCATAATGTAAGATGGCCACTATGACTATACTGTAAGATGGTCACTAGGACTATACTGTAAGATGGTCACTAGGACTATAATTTTACTGTGATTTTACATGAGTTCATTTCAGACTCTAGATTCCACTGTAATAATCATACATGAAAAATTGGAAAGTATATCCAATAGTGAAACATTTTATAAACTTTTTAATGAAACATTTCTAAATCTCACATTCTTTCCTACCAGTTACAGGATATATGTACTCTATCATATGACACATATACACTATGATGTGCAAGTCCCATGTATATCAGAGAAGTATATTTTTACCAACAGGAAGGCAACTGCTTGCACATTAAACTTGAGTGTGACCACTATGGCTTGCTTTTTCGCAAATACAGGCTTGACAACAACAATGGTAAGAATTATTAGATAAGCAGCTAATGCTTTAACTGAGTAACAATCATTTTATGTCAATGTCTGGCCAATGCCACAGAGGGTGAGACAAAATTAACAATACTTTCATACTCTGAAGTTTTCCCAGCAGGAATGATTTGCCACTGCCCCACTTGGCATACAGCCCAACGGTTATGGGTGTGTTCAGGGTCGGTTCACTCAGTATGTCTGCTAGAGCACTGCTATAAATATCATAACCCAACAAGTTTTCCCCATCATTGGCATTCAGCTTCCCTGCAAAATAAAACCATTAGTTACTCTATTTATACAGCAGGCACGTAAATCACTTATCTAATGGTTGCAGTTACATGCAAATATCATGGATGAAGTCAAGTGTAAATTATGTTTCTCAGAGAATATTTACCCAGTCACATTAAGTTAGGAAATACACTGCACTACTTCCCAAATTCAGCAATCATGGAAAGATGAAAATGTCATCTTTCATGTCTACATAACATAGACAAAGGGGAAAAACTCTTCCTCACCCACCCCACATGACACAGCTAAATGGCTACCATACAACTAGATGTTTACCAGTTTAAACTGAGTGATACATCAATGAGGATGCTGGCATTTGTAAGAATGGGCAGGTATGCTTATTAATACTGTGATCCAATAAGTATTCTCCAAGGAATATAATTTAACAAAGGCTTTACTTTCTCTGTTGAACACATTTGCCATCACATGAGCATTAGGAGAATGAGTAAAAGAAGGAAATGCACGAGCATCCTACATTTACCATGGAGACCATTAATGGAAAGAATGGCTGAATTCCCTGTATGAAATATAAATCACCACCCCACCCCCTTTACCATAGAAACCATTAAAGGAAAGATTGGCTGGATTCCCTGCATTAAATATAAACTGCTCTCCTTTACCATGGAAACCATTAAAGGAAAGAATGGCTGGATTCCCTGCATGAAATATAAACTATTCTCCTTTACTATGGAAACCTTTAGAGGAAAGAATGGCTGGATTCCCTGTATGAAATATAAACTGATCTCCTTTACCATGGAAACCAAAAGAGGAAAGAATGGCTAGATTCACTGTATGAAATATAAACTACACTCCTTTACCAAGGTATCCATTAAACGAAAGAGTGGTTGGATTCCCTGTATGAAATGTAAACTGCTCTCCTTTACCATGGAAACTATTAAAGGAAAGAATGCTGGATTTTGTGTAAGAAATATAAACAGCTCTCCTTGAACATGGATGCCCTCTGAGCAAACAATGGCTAGATTCCCTATATGAAATATAAACCACTCTTCTTAACCATGGACACCTTTGAGGGAAGAATGGCTGGATTCCCTGTATGAAATTAAACTGCTCTCATAACACAATAAGAGCACAATCAACAGACATGTAAACCATGACAAGTTTCTGGAAAGGGAGATTTTGTTATCAAGCAAAAAATTACAGATAAATCCAGCTAAATTGCTGAATAGCCATGAGGTGGTGGTGCCAATGTCAAACTGGTCTGGCAGTCATCTGGGATGCAGCCAGTGGACCTACTAGAGCCAATTCTTGTTTTCGTGAAGCTAGATCATGCATAAGAAAGCTTGAGATGGTTGATTGCAATGAGCAAGGACATACACGGGTAAACATCCAGCTGATGGGTATCCACCTAGCAATGGCAAGGACATACACAGGTAAACATCTAGTTGATGGGTAGCCACCTAGCAATGGCAAGGACATACACAGGTAAACATCTAGTTGATGGGTAGCCACCTAGCAATGGCAAGGACATACACAGGTAAACGTCTAGTTGATGGGTATCCACCTAGCAATGGCAAGGACATACACAGGTAAACATCTAGTTGATGGGTATCCACATAGCAATGGCAAGGACATACACAGGTAAACATCTAGTTGATGGGTATCCACATAGCAATGGCAAGGACATACACAGCTAAACATCTAGTTGATGGGTAGCCACCTAGCAATGGCAAGGACATACACAGGTAAACATCCAGCTGATGGGTATCCACCTAGCAATGGCAAGAACATACACAGGTAAACATCTAGTTGATGGGTATCCACCTAGCAATGGCAAGGACATACACAGGTAAACATCTAGTTGATGGGTAGCTGCCTAGAGATGGCAAAGACATACACAGGTAGATATCTAGTTGATGGGTAGCTGCCTAGAGATGGCAAGAACACAGGTAAACATCCATTTGATGGGTAGCCACCTAGCGATGGCAAGGATGTACACAAGTACACATCCATTTGATGGGCAGTTGCCTAGTAATGGCAAGGACATTCACAGGTAAACATGCAGTTAATGGGTAGCTGCCTAGCGATGGCAAGAACATACACAGATAAACATCCAGTTGATGGGTAGCTGCCTAGTGATGGTAAGGGTATGTAATGAGCAAGAGCTGTTTTCTGTTCATGCATATGTTATCTGGATGGGACAGAATGAATTTTCATAATTCAAGGATTGCTAGATTTGATGAGGTAACGGATTTCATTTCCTAATGTTAAGGTGATTGGGATTTGTAGTCAACAGAGAAAGAATCTTAAAAGCTCTTCTAAATCAAATTTTTAACATTAAGAGTCCTACTACAAGCGTATGGTCAATTTATGCTACTGAATATTTCAGAATCCCATCTTTCTACACTGAAAAGGTATTATATCATACAAATTTTAAAAATATTTGCCTTGTTTAAGGTAGATTTGAATTTTGTAACAAATAAAATGTTTAACTGATACTGTTTTAATACCTGGATGAATTTTGTAAATTTGGATTGAGCATTTTTGTCAACATTTACTACAAAAATGGAATATTTTCTGTACTGCAAATAGATAAAGAAGATTACAAATGATATAATGAGCATTTATTTTTCAGAATACAACCTATGAAACACATTGGTATCCACCTGCCACATCTTAATTGGCTTACTCATGTTTTTGTCCAGCTGAATGACTGAACATTTATTTAGTCCTTGAATTTCTTCATAATTATTATTTTAGTTCAAATTTAAAGAATAGGCAATTTTATAAACAGTGAAAAGATCTTGAAAAAAGACAAGCCAAACAAAGTCACAAAAGAGCTTGGGATCAGATCATAGTGACACTGTAAATGGTGCATTCTTCTATGTATGGAAAGATCTATGGAGAATCCAAAGTATGAAAGCAAAATACCCTACTATGGGTAAAAGGTGTGGCTTTTTTACATATTACATAAAATAATATCAAAAAAAAAGGGGCAGAGGGACACTAGCAGATGTTATATCTATCACCAAGATACTTACTGTGTCCATGAATTTGTGCTAAGATTTGGTTTTGGTGGAAGGCATCAATGCTGTATGGTGTTTCTCCAGCCTTGTTTGGCTTGTACAGCAGGCGACTATTACGTGGGTTCCGTAACAACAACTCTGTGATTCTCTTACTTCTTGCTCGCAGAGAGATGTGCAGTGCTGTATCTCCCTTCTGAAAGAATCAGATATAATACAGCGTATACTGTATCATCTTCCTTCTGAGACAATCAAATCTAATACAGTGCATACTATATTTATACTAAAGTTGACTGGCCCTCCTGAAAGAATCAAATTTAATACACTGTATATTATATTTATACTGAAGTTTATTGGATCTCCCTCCTGAAAAAGCAAATCTAATAAAATGTCTACCAGGGTCGACAACCTACGGCATGCATACCACATCAAGAGGTTTTGTGTGGCATGCGAAGGGCAGCCAAAAATCTTGATTTTAACAATGTTATTCTCTTACTAGTGGCACGTGCTTATTCATTTTGTAATTAATCCGGAAAAAAGTGGCGTGCTATGTAAAAAAGGCTCCCAACCTCTGACGTATACTGTATTTATACTAAAGTTCACTACATCTCCGTCCTGAAAGAATCCAATTTAATACAGTGTATACTATATTTATACTGAAGTTTACTGGATCTCCCTCCTGAAAGAATCAAACCTAATACTGTGTATAATATATTTCTACTCAATTTCTAGTCAAGTTTACTGGATCACAGCCTCAGAAAAATTCTGGAGCATAATAACAACGGTTAGTGGACCAAAAAGAACCTTATAAATGATATACCTTGAAATAAAAAAGGACTGATTTTTTAAAAATTTCCTCTTGTGTCTAGTAGGTGCTCTAACATCTACTCTCCATGTAATTTAGAGTTCACATCTAATAACTACATGAAATGATGGATACCTCAATGCTCTTGCCTCTGGACAAACTTTGTGGACTACTACAGTTATACATGGGCTAATGGGTCCAGAAACACAATTCTGGTCAATCTACCCCAACAACCTGTCTAATTTTGTCAGTATATGCATAATATGAACTTACTTTATCTACAGCAGACACTCTGGCCCCTTTGTCCAGAAACAGACGAACACACAGTTCATTTCTGCTCCTGACAGCTCTCAAGAGTGGTGTGTCACCATCCTGAAATGTTGCAGATATAAATATCAAAGCAACACAACATAAAAAAAAACAAACAATAGCAATACCAATAATAAGAATAAACATAATAATTGCTAGCAGGTTTGTAAAACACATATCTCCACACTCTATACTTTGTTCTGCACCCCCACCAAAGGATATGTGTCTCTAGAGTCAAGTTCCAGAGGGGTAAGATAGACCCTGAGGCCCTTTTACTTTTGTATTTTATGACAAGCAGTTGTATACATGGTTAGACAGTGGAAATATTCATGATTTCCAAGCCAGAACCCAGGTGCAAAGTCCATGATTAATAATAATAATAATAATAATAATAATAATATTAATGGGGACTTAGCAGAGCGCTTAATCTTTAGAACCTCTGAGTGCTTTACAATATTAGTTAACACATAATGGCATAATTATAAATAAGATTACAAAAACAAACAGCATGAAGTTACATATGAAAGCCCATGTTAAAAATAATTAAGCTAAGAAAACATCGCTTGTTGATTTCACTGCATGAACTATGTTTGTGACATTCTTCTTAGATTTATTCATGAATAGTAAGACTGGATGAAAGCCAAAGTCTTTCAGCCATATGGCATTCTCTTTTAGCGGTGCGAAATTGGTCCATAACACTACAATACCATGGAGTACAGTTCTGAATGGATATTCTGCACCTGGTTGCTGGGGCATGTTTGTCAAGCAATGAAGAAAAGTCTTTATCAAGTTGTTCAGTTATAGGAGGTAACAAAGTTGTTAGGTTTGCTTGGATGTCATGCATTTGCTGGGTTCTATTAAGGGTAAGGAGGTTTCTCTTAGTAGCAAACAATGACAGAGGATTAGAGACTGATAAGTCAAGATGGCGTATGACACAGAGTTGATCTGATGCAAGTTTGTGGGACACCAATGAAGAGTGAAAAATATTATCAAAGGGTCTATGAAGAATCCAGTGTAAAATGTGAGCAAGTTTATGAGCGGGTTGACTATCTGAATGAGGTTGAAAACATCAATGGAATCTCTGTGTGTGTGAGTATGTGATTTGGACTTTTAACGTAGTTCTAAAAAAAATTCAGTCATATCACTACGATGTCTGCAGTGTGACAGTTTATAATGATGTCTAGCACTGGGGCATCATGCCGCAGACATGAAGCATCATGTCCCACCCATTCACATTATCCTGACACCAGGTCGACCAGTCCAAACACTAACTTCTTAATGCTGAGCACCTAACGAGGCAGCTGTTAGTACCATTTTTATAAGACTTTGGTATGTTCGGCCTGGGTTCAAACCCGCAACCTCCCGCGTCTGAGGTGGACACTCTAACCACTAGGCCACTGGAGTGGTCTCAATGGAATCTATAAATTCTAATGTGTATGGGTTTCTATGACAGTCATAGTGAAAGCTGAAATATCCAAGAATAATCAGGCAGCCACCTACTGAAGTTATAATTCCAGGAGGTCAGGAAACTGCTCTCAAAAGAGAGATTCAGTAAACTTGGTTAGTAGGAGGAGGAGGGCAGCAGAGGCAGAAAAAATGGACTGACCTTTTTGTTCATTGTGAGAGTGGCTTGGACAGCTTCAAAAATGTGTGGTTGAAATTGAATGTTACAGTGTAGTTAAGACGGTGGAGTGTGGAGTTCTTTGTGATGACAGCAATTTGACTTCGGTGGGATCAGCAAGGGAATGACTTGAAAAAGTAGCCATATGGGTGGAGTGTTAGATCCATGCGCTTATACTCATCCCTTGTTTTTTTGTGTTTTTTTAGCCATATTTCTGTCAGGAAAAAGATGTCGATATCCTGACCATTAATAAAGTTGGCTATTTCTGTGCATTTTTCCAGTGGTCAAACTGACTGTGTGTTGAATTTTGCAATGTGCAACAGTTGCTTAGACTTAAAGGTTGATGATCAAAGAGGAATTTGAATTAAATTGTAAATCAATTAATGGTCAAGTTTTCAAATTGCTGTGATGCAAAGGGTGAGATGGAGATTACTGGAATTTTTGTTCCTGTTATTCATTGACTGGCTTTGAAATGAAGTTTCTGTTTTTGATGGTGTTTACATTTAAGCTGTTGTTGTTGTTGTTGTGGGGCTTAACGCCATTTTTCAGCACACGATAGGCTATATATGGCGGCCAGTATTAATGGTGGAGGAAGAAACCGGGAAATCCCCGGAAAGAACCACCGACCCACGAGAAGCTACTGGCAAGCTTTCTCACATATCCGCATTCGCCGAATCCTAGACTCGAACCCACGCAGACAGAGGTGAGATGGCAATGATCCATAACGGAGAGCGCTTTAGACCACTTGGCCACTCGGGGCCCCTTACATTTAAGTGAAGATAACTATAGTCGCAGATCATTTAGTGCACAAGGTTTTATGGAGCACTGAGAAGTGGTTATTTTAATGCAATTAAAATGAGGGTCAATCATAGATAAGTGAATAAAGATCACCCACTACTAAGAGAAGCATAGAATTATCTATTTCATTAGGTAGCAAAAATGTGATCTGGAATTTGATTGGCCAAAGTATCATCACACTGCAAATGGTTCATGATTAAAGATCCAATACACACTGATGGGAAACTGTCAGCCAAAGTCATGCTGTATCTTGTTCACATTGGTGTAAATATGTGAAAATGTGTATTCAAAACAGAGGCAATCTGAGTCTAGAATGTGTGATGTATTCAAGTAGAGGCAATCCATGTCTAGTATGTGTGATGTATTCAAGTAGAGGCAATCCATGTCTAGTATGTGTGATGTATTCAAGTAGAGGCAATCCAAGTCTAGCATGTGTGATGTATTCAAGTAGAGGCAACCCAAGTCTTAGCATGTGTGATGTATTCAAGTAGAGGCAATCCAAGTCTAGCATGTGTGATGTATTCAAGTAGAGGCAATCCAAGTCTAGTATGTGTGATGCATTCAAGTAGAGGCAATCCAAGTCTAGCATGTGTGATGTATTCAAGTAGAGGCAATCCAAGTCTAGTATGTGTGATGTATTCAAGTAGAGGCAATCCAAGTCTAGCATGTGTGATGTATTCAAGTAAAGGCAATCCATGTCTAGTATGTGTGATGCATTCATGTAGAGGCAATCCAAGTCTAGCATGTGTGATGTATTCAAGTAGAGGCAATCCATGTCTAGCATGTGTGATGTATTCAAGTAGAGGCAATCCAAGTCTAGCAGGTGTGATGTATTCAAGTAGAGGCAATCCATGTCTAGTATGTGTGATTCATTCAAGTAGAGGCAATCCAAGTCTAGCATGTGTGATGTATTCAAGTAGAGGCAATCCATGTCTAGTATGTGTGATGTATTCAAGTAGAGGCAATCCAAGTCTAGCATGTGTGATGCATTCAAGTAGAGGCAACCCAAGTCTAGCATGTGTGATGTATTCAAGTAGAGGCAATCCATGTCTAGTATGTGTGATGTATTCAAGTAGAGGCAATCCATGTCTAGCATGTGTGATGTATTCAAGTAGAGGCAATCCATGTCTAGTATGTGTGATGTATTCAAGTAGAGGCAATCCATGTCTAGCATGTGTGATGTATTCAAGCAGAGGCAACCCAAGTCTAGCATGTGTGATGTATTCAAGTAGAGGCAATCCATCTCTAGCATGTGTGATGTATTCAAGTAGAGGCAATCCATGTCTAGTATGTGTGATGTATTCAAGTAGAGGCAATCCAAGTCTAGTATGTGTCATGTATTCAAGTAGAGGCAACCCAAGTCTAGCATGTGTGATGTATTCAAATAGAGGCAATCCATGTCTAGTATGTGTGATGCATTCAAGTAGAGGCAATCCAAGTCTAGCATGTGTGATGTATTCAAGTAGAGGCAATCCATGTCTAGTATGTGTGATGTATTCAAGTAGAGGCAATCCAAGTCTAGCATGTGTGATGTATTCAAGTAGAGGCAATCCATGTCTAGCATGTGTGATGTATTCAAGTAGAGGCAATCCAAGTCTAGCATGTGTGATGTATTCAAGTAGAGGCAATCCAAGTCTAGCATGTGTGATGTATTCAAGTAGAGGCAATCCATGTCTAGGATGTGTGATGTATTCAAGTAGAGGCAATCCAAGTCTAGCATGTGTGATGTATACAAGTAGAGGCAATCCAAGTCTAGCATGTGTGATGTATTCAAGCAGAGGGAATCCATGTCTAGCATGTGTGATGTATTCAAGTAGAGGCAATCCAAGTCTAGCATGTGTGATGTATTCAAGTAGAGGTAATCCAAGTCTAGCATGTGTGATGTATTCAAGTAGAGGCAATCCAAGTCTAGCATGTGTGATGTATTCAAGTAGAGGCAATCCAAGTCTAGCATGTGTGATGTATTCAAGTAGAGGCAATCCAAGTCTAGCATGTGTGATGTATTCAAGTAGAGGCAATCCATGTCTAGCATGTGTGATGTATTCAAGTAGAGGCAATCCAAGTCTAGCATGTGTGATGTATTCAAGTAGAGGCAATCCAAGTCTAGCATGTGTGATGTATTCAAGTAGAGGCAATCCATGTCTAGTATGTGTGATGCATTCAAGTAGAGGCAAGCCAAGTCTAGTATGTGTGATGCATTCAAGTAGAGGCAATCCATGTCTAGCATGTGTGATGCATTCAAGTAGAGGCAATCCATGTCTAGTATGTGTGATGTATTCAAGTTGAGGCAATCCAAGTCTAGTATGTGTTATGTTTAAAACTTGATCAATTCAACTCCCAGTACTGAAAGTATGCTGAGAGGGAATAATAATGTGGGGGTCAGGGAACCATGAGTAGGGGTCTGGGAACAATGACGTGGGGGTCAGGTAACACTAATGTGGGGTCAGGGAACAAAGATGTGGGTCACATCAAACAGTATGTGTTTTAATTATTTACGGTCTAAACGAGAAAAGATGACTGACATTTGTAACTCGTTTTCTTTTAACTGACCTGTTTGGCTTTGTATGGGCCTTTCAGTCCTGCTTTTTTGAGCTCTTGAATGAACAATTCAGGGGTCAAAGTATGCTGCATATCTTTACATGCCAAATAAGTGTACATGTAGGTGTGGATTTCAATAGTTTCTAAGTTATGACCCAGGTGCCATGGCTGTTGCCCCCAGAGGTTTCATTTTAGCTCCCCACTCCGATACTTAGATCAGTGCTCACACACACAACATATCCAAGACATGTTGGTCCCATAATTTGGGACTTATATGAAATTTATGCAAAACCATTCCCACCCCCATCACTCCCAGGGGCTGCATGAAATTACTAAAACCATTCCTACCCCCATAGCCACATTCCTAGAGGTTGCATGAATTTATTAAAATCATTTCCACCATTCCCTAGTGGCTGAATGAAATTACTAAAACCATTCCCACCATTCTTTAGGGGCTGCATGAAATTACTAAAACCATTCCCACCATTCCTTAGGGACTGCATGAAATTACTAAACCATTCCCACCCCCATCACTCCTAGGGGTTGCATGAAATTACTAAAACAACTGGACACATCAACAGACTACCACTAGTCTAAGGGCCTGAAGTCTTAAAATGAGTAGGAGTAATGTGAAAGGAAGCATGAACACACATATGAATGGAAGCATGAACACACCTGTGAACAGAAGCATGAACACACACATGAATGGAAGCATGAACACAAATGTGAATGGAAGCATGAACACACATGTGAATGGAAGCACGAACATACATGTGAATGGAAGCATGAACACACATATAAACGAAAGCATGAACACACATGTGAATGGACGCATGAACACATATGTGAATGGAAGCATGAACACACATGTGAATGGAAGCACAAAGAGAAGCATGCACACACATACTGACAGGTTGGATCAAATAATTCCAGGGCATAAAAATAATAAGTAAACATATTCTATTTCTCTTGTAAATTGTCTGATTAATTCCCTTTTTGTTCTGTTGTATTGTATTCTTATATGAAATGTATGCTGACTGTGTTACTACCTCATAATGTCACACAAAATCAGTTGCTGCCATTTCTAAAGCAATATACTATAAAAGCAAGTATAACTTTACTAAAATTTTCCACATTTCACATAATTCACAAACTGTTGTGTCATTGTATGGGTTGAACTTAACATCTGGATTGGTTGCATAAAACGTAAAATGAGCTTGGTGCCACTAAATTAGGAGCTGTCCATTGGTGGGTCTAATAATTTTCAATAGAGGAATAATATGGTTTCCAGAGTTATGCATGGAGCAATCAGGTTTCCAAAATGAGGTCATCAAAGGACAGTAATCACCGAGATTAACTTCTATACAGACCTCCTTGTTATTGCCTTCAGATTAGATGCATGTCATGGAGACATGGCCACATATATTCTTGGTACAAATCCCCAGTTAAACATGGCCACATATATTCTTGGTACAAATCCCCAGTTAAACATGGCCACATATATTCTTGGTACAAATCCCCAGTCAAACATGGCCACATATATTCTTGGTACAAATCCCCAGTCAAACATGGCCACATATATTCTTGGTACAAATCCCCAGTTAAACATGGCCACATATATTCTTGGTACAAATCCCCAGTTAAACATGGCCACATATATTCTTGGTACAAATCCCCAGTTAAACATGGCCACATATATTCTTGGTACAAATCCCCAGTCAAACATGGCCACATATATTCTTGGTACAAATCCCCCGTTAAACATGGCCACATATATTCTTGGTACAAATCCCCAGTCAAACATGGCCACATATATTCTTGGTACAAATCCCCAGAAACTGTTTTCATAGTTGCTTAGTCATTTCACCATACAAAAGCTCTGTTTGGAGTGTTGTCAGTTGTACACTTTTAAAAATCAGTTTTTAAAAAGAATGAATTTAATGAGAAAAGAAAATACACTCACCTAAATATGATAAAACATCTGATATATTCTTCAATGTCTTGAAAAGATTTTCAAAAAAGAAAGTACAGTTTGATGAAATTCTTGCAGACAAGCACTTGTATGGATGATGGTATAGCCAGCTTAGAAGCCACCTATGAAGCAGTTTAAACATACAACAATGAGTCACTCTCAAGCTGAAACTTGAGCTTAGTACTACATACTTACCTTGGTACAGATCTCTAGGTCTGGATCACTGTCGAGCAGAAGCTTGACAATATCGATGTGATTCTTTTCTACAGCCCAGTACAAGGCCGTTTTACCTTCCTGTAAAGAAATAAACTCAATCTAGATTTATATGTCACCTACGAAAGAAGTCTGATAACCTTCAGATTGTGAGAAAATCAATGAAAATCTTTGGTAAATTAATAGCATTCCAAATAGTCAATGTCTGCTATCTTTTTCATGTATCTTTTTCATCTTTTTACCCATTCCATGGGTAACAACACTTACAGTCAAGTAAATATGTAGTCTTTTGACACTAATGTAAAAAACATCTATTGCAACAGTTCAGGAAAGGACTACTCCATTAACCAGTCACCTGGGACAAGTTAACAATTTAGCAATTCAGCTGGGTGCATAACATTTTCTATCACATGCCCTCATTTATACAGAATGTGGAAAAATCCAGATTGTGTAAAAATTTTATGTAGATTTTAATTCCAGACAAGTTCATCATTTTGATTTTTCCCAGCCATAAAAATTTTACATCTTTGTTAAAATAAAAATTACATTATATGAAGGAAATGACAATTACTTACTGCTCCCTCTACATTCACATCAGCATACTTGTTCAGGAGGGCTCTGACTACATCCACATAACCGCTCTTTACAGCATGAATCAAAATAGTGTCCCCTGCCTGCAAGAAAGATAGTTTGTAATGGTCTTACAAATAGTGTCCCCTGCCTGCAAGAAAGACAGTTTGTAGTTGTCTTAAAAAACAGTGTCACCTGCCAGTAAAAGAAAGAATTTATAGTGATTCATGAAATAGTGTCCCCTGCCAGTAAAAGAGAGAGTGAGTTTGTTGTGGTCCATAAAATAGTGTCCCATGCTAGAAAGAAAGAGAGAGTTTATAGTGGTCCATAAATAGTGTCCCCTGCAAAGAAGTGAGAGTGAGTTGTTGTCATTCCATTAAAATAAATTCTCTGCCAGTAAAAGCAAGAATTTGTTGTGGTCCATAAAGTAGTGTCCAGTGCCTGTAAGAGAGAGTTTGTAGTGGTCCATAAAATAGTGTTCCCTGCCAGTATGAGAGTTTCTTATGGTCCATAAAGTAGTGTCACCTGCCAGTAACAGAGTGAGTTTATAGCAGTCCCATAAATAATGTTTCCAGAAAGTAAGAGAGTTTATTGTGGTCCATAAATTAGTGTTCTCTGCTTGTTAAGAGAGATGAAGTTTGCTGTGGACCATAAAACTTTGTTCCCTGCCAGTAAGAGAGAGTGTTTGTAGTGGTCCATAAAATAGTTTTCCCTATCAGTATGAGAGAGTCTGAAATGGTCATAAAACAGTGCCCCCTGTCTGTAAGGGAGTGTGAGAGTTTGCTGTGGTCCATAAAATTATGTCCCCTGCCAGTAAGAGAGAGTTTGTAGTGGTCCATAAAATAATGTCCCCTGCCAGTCTGAGAGAAAGTTTGTAGCAATCCATAAAATAGCGATGACTGACAGTAAGAGAGAATCTGTAGTGGTCCATAAAAGAATGTCTCCTGACTGTAAGAGAGAGAATTTGTAATGGTCCATGAAAGCCCTATCATTGAAATGACCAAGTATTTTCATGGCTTGGTCACATCAGTATGATGAACACACGATTACCCTGAAACAGTTCATGGAACATAAAAATGCTCTGCTAGTGTCTGTAACACAATGCCTGAAAACTGAATGAACAAAAAACTAATGGACAAAGGTAACACAAGTATGCTCCTACCACAGTGCCTGAAAATTGTCTGAACCCCCCACCAACAAACTAATCAACTAGGGTAACATTAGTATGCACCTACCACATTTGTGACTTTGTATTATTTCATTACAATAAAGGGGGTGAATATGTGTATCAGAGCTGCTAATTGTACAGATGATTCCTCCTAAATAAGGACTCTGGTACAAATTACATTGTGATTAACAGTGTTACTTTGTATGGTTTGGGGTCTTCAGGAAGTATTAATTAATTATCCTAATTATCCAAAATACATTCAAAGTGAAATGTAACGGTCTGAAGACATGTCATTTAAACAAACTCCCTGAATATATTTCACTAAGAGTAAATGGAACATTGTTTTAATGCTAAAATATAACAGTTCCAAAAGTACTGTTAGATAGCTGAAAGTTTTCATTTGGTAAGTAAAATTGAGTTCAAGAGAAGAAAGACAACATGATATTGTGGAAACAAGGAGCCATGAACAAAGGAGTCTATATTTATCCACATACATGACCTACTGGCAATCTACAAACATGACCTACTGGCAGTCTATATTTATCTACAAACATGACCTACTGGCAGTCTATATTTACCTACAAACATGACCTATTGGCGGTCCATATTTATCTACAAACATGACCTATTGGCAGTCCATATTTATCTACAAACATGACCTATTGGCAGTCCATATTTATCTACAAACATGACCTATTGGCAGTCCATATTTATCTACAACCATGACCTATTGGCAGTCTATATTTATCTACAAACATGACCTACTGGCAAAGCATATATTTATCTACATAATACATGACCTACTGGCAGTCCACATTTATTTACAAACACGACCTACTGACAGTCTATATTTACCTACAAACATGACCTATTGGCATTCTATATTTATCTACAAACATGACCTACTGGCAGTCTATATTTATCTACAAACATGACCTACTGACAGTCTATATTTACCTACAAACATGACCTACTGACAGTCTATATTTACCTACAAACATGACCTACTGGCAGTCTATATTTATCTACAAACATGACCTACTGACAGTCTATATTTACCTACAAACATGACCTATTGGCATTCTATATTTATCTACAAACATGACCTACTGGCAGTCTATATTTATCTACAAACATGACCTACTGGCAAAGCATATATTTATCTACAAACATGACCTATTGGCATTCTATATTTATCTACAAACATGACCTACCAGCAGTCTATAGTTATCTACAAACATGACCTACTGACAGTCTATAGTTATCTACAAACATGACCTACTGACAGTCTATAGTTATCTACAAACATGACCTACTGGCAGTCTATATTTATCTACAAACATGACTTACTGACAGTCTATATTTATTCAAAAAAATGACCTACTGACAGTCCATATTTATCTACAAACACAACTTACTGACAGTCTATATTTATCTACAAACATGACCTACTGGCAAAGCATATATTTATCTACAAACATGACCTATTGGCAGTCTATATTTATCTACAAACATGACCTACTGGCAAAGACAAAATCAGGCTGCAACAATCAAAAAGGGTTGGATAAGTCATATTCATGATAAAGAATGTGCTTCTTTTTACAGCGGTACAAGGTACTATCAAAGATCGAAGGATCCATGTATCAAAAGTACTCACCTTGTCTGCCACATTGACATAGGCATCTTTGGCAAGTAATTCCTGCACAATCTCAGCAAAACCTTCCTTGGCAGCAATACACAGTGAGGTTAAACCATCCTGAGGAAGAGATTTTTCAAAATAAAAAAAACATCACATACAATAATGGAAAGTTATTGATAATTTGAATCCAGCTTTTTAAATATAGCAATTACTCCAGACTATACAGCTAGATCTCAAAGTCCTTCATCCCCAGACTTCTTGCTGATTTTTTATATAACGTTGCAAATTGTGTGAAATTTATCCATCATTAACACCAAGCTTCTTAACTTGTCTGGGTGTGTCCATGCTATTTCTGTTGTTTTTGCAAACAGAGCTTGATCCAAGACAACTGCAATTTCTGAGCTATGTTAAATCAGGCAGGAAAAATAGAAAAATAGTTGCCAATCTGAAAAATGGCTTTAGCTTGAACCTTGAATGTCCATTACATGATTACAAACAGTTAAAACATCAGTCTAACAAGAAACCATGGTGGCATTTAGTCTCTCAATTTGATAGTCAAATCTGATCTTGCTCATGGACTGTTAATAGTTAATCTGATCTGGCTCAGTAACTATCAGTAGTCAAGTCTGATCTTGCTTATGGACTATTAGTCGTTAAAAAGCATGATCTGGATCACAGACCATTAGTAGTTCAATCTGATACTGCTCATGGACTATTAGTAGTTAAATCTGATACTGCTCATGGACTATTAGTAGTTAAATCTGATCTGGCTCAGTAACTATCAGTAGTCAAGTCTGATCTTGCTTATGGACTATTAGTAGTTAAAAAGCATGATCTGGATCACAGACCATTAGGAGTTCAATCTGATCTGGCTCATGGACTATTAGTAGTTAAATCTGATCTGGCTCAATAGTCAAGTCTGATCTGTCTCATGGGCTATTAGTAGTTAAATCTGATCTGACTCATGTACTACTAGTAGTTAAATCTGATCTGGCTCACAGACAATTAGTAGTTAAATATGATATGACTCATGGACTATTAGTAGTTAAATATGAGATGGCTCATGAACTATTAGTACATAAATCTGATCTGGCTCACAGACTATTAGTAGTTAAATATGACCTGGCTCATGGACGATTAGTAGTTAAATATGATCTGGCTCATGGACTACTAATAGTTAAATCTGATCTGGCTCATGGACTATTAATATGACCATATAATGCAACAATCAATGGTTGATCATTTTTTTTCCCCAACACAGCTGCAATACTGGGTTTTATTATTTTGCTTTGTGCAGCTTTTTCTAAGAATCTAAGAATCATTTCTAAGCCTATCCAAGTCATTACTAAAATACCTAACTTGGGTGCACACTCAGATATCTGAAAACATTTTAGAGTTGCAGTATATTTCAATCAGATAGTACATAAAAAAAAATACAAACACAAGCTCTAATTTGACGTTAACTTTAATTAGAATAAATATAGACCCTTTCCTAAACTGCTAAATTTGGGTCTTGAGGAAAAGACTGAGTTTTGTACTCAAAACATTTTAAGAAAATGGACCCTAAAGTCCTGAATTTTAAGAAAATGGACCCTAAAGTCCTGAATTTTATTATATACTTAAATGTGAAACATAGAGACTTATTGATGAAATAATTTTCATATTTTTTTCATTCCTATATTTTCACATGTGAAAATATAACATTTCCCATCATGCCATGCGATGCTTGATTGTCTGTGCCTACAAAATTTGTACCTGAAACAATAAAAACAAGTACTTTTTGAGCTAGAACAAATAAACAGAAACTGCCTAACATTTCAGACATGGGAATTAATGTTTGATTAAAAAATCTGACCAGAGGCCGTTCGTGTATTTCTGAAATTATTTCCCCTTACTTCCTTGACAACAATGGCAAACCTGTTGTGAAGCACTGCTGAATCGAACTTGCATTGTCTTCAGATAGGATCAAATAGTATAAAAAATGAAAAAAATGTCATTTACTGTGATAGATTACGTCAACCCAATCCTACTGCTCTCTTAAGTCGTGTATATTTATATGAACATACTATGAAAATGAGGTGAATTTATGAAATGTGGGCAGCTTTGTGATTTAGTGCCGATGAGTGAGTTCAATCTTCTAAATTTCAATTCTGGAGCAAGTTTTGTATATAATAAAAAAAATTTCTTTTCCTATGTCAACACCGAATATATTTCATCTTGTGATACCAAAAACTATATATTTTAACCAGTGGCTTTGCCACTGGTTAAAATATCATGTTTTTGGTACCGCATGATGAAATATATCTGGTATTAACATAGGAAAAGAAAATATCCTCTATGCATTGAGAATATGGAACCCAAAGGTCCTTAGCAGTATTGAGAATATGGTCTCCAAAGCTCTCATCTGTTTTACCCAAAAGTCCTAAACTGTATGCTGTACAAGTGAATGGATACCTTGTCTGTGGCATTGACATTGTTATCTTGTTCGAGTAAAGCCTGCACCACTTCAGTGAATCCACCTTTAGCTGCAACCAGGAGTGCTGTCAAGGAATTCTGAAAACAGAGCAAAACAAAAGTGTAGATTAACATGCTACCAAACTGATAGAAGAAAAGTCCATTTTAAACTGTCAAAAATTGTTCATGCTTAGACATGGACTTCTGTTAAATGCTTTTAAGCCCCACTGGGAAACAATAAGACTGAAACAATTTGAACAGGAAATAGATATCCAGGTGTCATGAGAAAAGCTTACATACTCATTTCTGTTATTAATATGCATGATAGGGAACATTTCCAGCTGAAGTATAATTAACTGAAACTAAAGGTTTAATTACAATTTGGCATGCTGATAAAAAAACAAGAATACCAAAATATCTGCCTAACTTGAAAACAAAATTGTAATTGCTTACAGTAAAATTAATAAGTTGTGATGGTAAAAGCTCTCCTGCATTCAAAACTGGGAGAGACCTTTACTGTTTGGGACACTGAGCTTATTGTGATCAGATCCCTGTGCCATGTTATAACATACTTGGCCAAATATTAGAAAATACAGTGTTTTTCCAAATGTTTGTTTGGCACCAATTTTTTGTAGATTTTGTAGTTGCTTCAAACTATGAATTAAAAACCCAACAAAATATCACAGCCATATGTTGTGTAGACCCTCACCTGCCCATCTGATAACTAGTGACATGGTACAGAGCACCCCAGTGTTCAATTTGATAAACTTCATTACTGTAATTTGGTAATATAATACTAGCTTTTATATTGTGTTTTATTTAATGCTTCTTAAAAAAAAGAATTATAAAGCATTTTATATTGTTGCAATGTACACACGTTCAACATCTGGTAGCTGTCATTTCCACTCACTACCATAAATGTATATGTTGTGAGATGGACAGAAACAAGGAAAAACAAAATGTATTCAAACACTAATATTACCTGAAAATGAAATAAATAACAAATGATACAAGCATGTGAAAATTAGCTTTAATATTTATTTCAATTAATCCTTCATCCAAATGAAAAACGAAATTGTAAAATACTTGAAGCACAATATTGAAATTACAGAATAAAAACCAGTCCAGCTTTTTGCAAAGCCATGAATAATTAGGTCTAATTTTCACAGTTATGCATGAGTTGCATTTATCCAATCAGCAATGATCAGTAAACCTGACACAGGGTTTTAATATACAGTACAATGATCAATGCCAGTTACACCTTCCTTTTCCCTGATAACACTTAGCATACCAGTTATTTTAATTCTTCTTTGTAGTCTTTATTTATTGTCAAGTTTAGGGGCTGATGCAGCTATAATAACCAATTGCCTTATTGTTGTTGGCTGCATCAGCTCCCATTCAAGCTGAGCAAAGTTTAAGCAGTTCATCTTGACAGAGATTTAATTTATGCCCATATGTGATATAGTGTTGTTTTAACCATTCAAGTGTCCACTGTTTGTTGTGATAGTTTTGATCTTCTGCATTCTTTATTTTGGATATCTGTAGAGGTTAATCCATGCTATTAAATACTGTACCTATAAATATGCAAACTTTGACAGGCAAATCCATGAAATCAAATACCTATAAATATGAAAAATTTGAAAGGCAAATCCATAAAATTAAATACGTATAAATAGGCAAACTTTGACAGGCAAATCCATGAAATTAAATACTTATAAATATGCAAACTTTAGCAGGCAAATCCATGAAATCAAATACCTATACATAGGCAAACTTTGGCAGGCAAATCCATGCTATTAGATACCTATAAATATGCCAACTTTACAGGTAAATCCATGAAATTAAAAACTGCACCTATACATATGCAAACTTTGGCAGGCAAATCCCTGCTATTAACCACCTATAAATATGTAAACTTTGACAGGAAAATCCCTGCTATTAAGTACTGTACCTATACATATGCAAACTTTGGCAGGCAAATTCATGAGGGCTGTTCGATTTAAACATACATGGTACCCAGGGAAGGCAGGTATTTAAAAATATATGCCAGGGAATTTTGATTTCAAAGTTCATATTAAAATGATAAAAAAAATTAAATTGCATCTATGGGTAAGTACCCAACTTTAAAAGTGCCTTCCCTGGGTCCCATGTATTTTTTAATGCAACAGCCCTGAAATCAAATACTATACATATGCAAACTATGGCAGGCAAATCCATGAAATTAAATACCTATAAATATGCAAACTCTGACAGGAGAATAGCTGCTATTAAACACCTATAAATATGCAAACTTTGACAGGCAAATCCATGAAATCAAATACCTATAAATATGAAAAATTTGACAGGCAAATCCATCAAATCAAATACCTATAAATATGCAAAATATGGCAGGCAAATCCATGAAATCAAATACCTATAAATATGCAAAATTTGTCAGGCAAATCCATGAAATCAAATACCTACACACATGCAAACTTTGACAGGAAAATCCATGAAATTAAATACCCATAAATATGCAAACTCTGACAGGAAAATAGCTGCTATTAAACACCTATGAATATGCAAAATTTGACAGGCAAATCCATGAAACCAAATACCTATAAATATGCAAACTTTGACAGGCAAATCCATCAAATCAAATACCTATAAATACGAAAACTTTGACAAACAAATCCATGAAATTAAATACCTATAAATAAGCAAAATTTGACAGGCAAATCCATGAAATTAAATACCAATAAATATGCAAAATTTGACAAACAAATCCATGAAATTAAGTACGTGTACTCATGAAAATATCTTCCTTTACAAAATCATAAAAAACTGAGACCCACAAACATAAATGAAAGTACAGTATGTCCAAAGTTTTGTATATGAAAATGAAACATATTATTGTAGATTTTGAGGCTAACTTAAAATCTTCCATGTGTGTTATATACTGGAAACATTTACTTGCATGCGTGTTTTACAAGATCTCTGTAGGTGAACTTAACTACTAATGTAAACCATAGCTGTAAGCTTTGTTCATGAACATGTACACTGGAAAAATTTATAGACTGAACAAGAATTATGAAACTCAATGGACACTATTTTAACTATTTTTTGCACAATAAAAACAAACGTTTCTGAGTAATTAAGCTATTACACATTTCCTTTACTTTATCTCAGTCTGTGGGACTTTCAAGATGACTATGGTAAGCTATCTCAGCAGTTACTGTTTGTGAGAAAAGAACTTTAATTTTCATCAAGAAGTATATTTCACTTATAATATCTATCTGATCATATTTACATTAGAAATGTAACTTCTGCAATTAAATGTGTGTGTGGTGTGTGTGTGATTTGGATTTTTAACATAGCTTTAACATTTTTTCAGTCATATTGGCTGTGTTATGATGTCTACAGTGTGGCAGTTTATAGTGATGTCTAGCACTTGGGCATCATGCCACAGACATGCAGCATGATGTTCCACCCAGTCACATTATCCTGACACCAGGCCGACCAGTCCTGACGCTAACCTCTTGATGCTGGGTGCATAGTGAGGCAGCTCTTAGTACCATTTTTATCAGTCTTTGGTATGACTTGGCCAGGGGTTTGAACCCAAGACCTCCCGCATCTGTGATGGACAATCTAACCACTAGGCCACCAGAGCAGTCTGCCAATTAAATGAATCATGTTTTCAAGAAAAAAAGTGTCTTTCCAGTCTATGTACTATAAAGATTAGATTAACATTATATACGGGAAAAACACGAATATACCATTACAATTACATCTGCTTGCATTAGGTGGCTACCTGTCATGGATTTGACAGATAAAGACTGAGATACCATTATAATTACATCCTGCTTGCATTAGGTGGCTACCTGTCATGGATTTGACAGATAAAGACTGAGATACCATAATAATTACATCCAGCTTGCATTAGGTGGCTACCTGTCATGGATTTGACAGAAAAAGACTGAGATACCATTATAATTACATCCTGCTTGCATTAGGTGTCTATCCTGTCATGGATCTGACAGATAACGATTGATATACCATTATAATTACATCCAGCTTGCATTAGGTGGCTACCTGTCATGGATTTGACAGAAAAAGACTGAGATACCATTATAATTACATCCTGCTTGCATTAGGTGGCTATCCCTGTCATGGATTTGACAGATAAATACTGAGATACCAGTGTAATTACATTCTGCTTGCATTAGGTGGCTAACTCTGTCCTGGACTTGGCAGATAAATACTGAGATACCATTATAATTACCAACTTCTGTGTCTTAGGTGGCTTGCTACTTCTATCCTGGATTGGACAGATAAAGAATGAGATACCATTATTACCTCCTTTCTGCTTTAGGTGGCTACCTCTATCCTGGATTTGGCAGATAAATACTGAGATAGCATTATAATTACCTCTTGCTTGCATTAAGTGGCGGGGTGGCCAAATGATCTAAAGCGCTCACCGTTATGGATCACTAGTGTCTCACCTGTCTGCATGGGTTCAAGTCTCGGGCTCGGCCAATGTGGGTACGTGAGAAAGCTTGCCAGTAGCTTCTCGTGGGTCGGTGGTTCTTTCCCGGGTTCTTCCTCCACCATTTATACTGGCCACTATGTATAGCCTATCTTGTGCTGAAAAAAAGCATTAAACCCTACAACAACAACAACAACAGCATTAAGTGGCTACCTCTGTCATGGATTTGACAGATAAAGCAAAATTGACTGAGATGATAGGACTATTACTTTATTTAAAAAAAAAAAAAATAGAACTCTTGATGACCAGCTGAGTTACAGTTATTTTTAAAGTTGATGTAGGATACAGACGTCCTGATAATGAAAGCAAATATTTTACTGCTATTGTCCTGGGACAAAAAAACAACAACAAAACCCATGCAACTGCTAGAGTCTAACTAAACTGTATTCAATAAACAAAAAGAATTATATTTTTTATTTCAAACTTGTACAATTACCCAACAATTCAGCCAGTTCTCCCAGAATATCAGCAAACAGGAGTTCTTAAAGAAGGGCAGCTGCTTTTCGCAAACAAAATTTCAATACACATCATCTTAAGTTTCAGCATGGACATTATATTTATCAGAGATACTTTCTTTGAATGTCATCAATCATTTCCAACTTTGCTAATGCCAACTGCTATGTTCCTAAGATAGGGTATCATTTGCTTACACCATGCATTTCATCCCATCATAATAATTTAATGAAACCTGTTTTAATAATTATTAACAATTAATATGGTTCCCTGGGAAGAGGCCTTACCATTCCAGTAACGTCAACACTGGCTCCTTCTTTCAGCAGTAACTTGACAATTTCCAAAGCACCCTTCCTACATGCCCATATAAGAGGTGTTGTACCATACTGAAAGACAAAGGTGGAGCACATGATATGCATGCAGTTTTTTAAAAGCAAATTTTTTAGTAAATCATGCATCTCTGAGAATACCAGATCATATTAAAGGTAGGAAAGAAGGTCCACTACCTCTTGAACCAGGTGACTGTAGAAAGTTGAGAAATTTACTGTTTCCTGACTTTATAGCAGTACAGATAAAGGAAGGGGAAGAAGCTCTTCCCATTACCTCCCCCTAAAACTGCTAGGTGGCTATGGTATATTTAGCTTGAGTGATATGTCAATGAAGATACATGCATTTTCAGGGAGTGATATGCCAGTGAGGATTCTTGCATTTGCATGGAATGATATGTCAATGAGGGTGCTAACATTTGCAGGGAGTGTTATGTCAATGAGGATGCTGGCATTTGCAAGGAGTGATATGTCAATAAGGATGCTTGCATTTGCAGGAAGTGATATGCAAATGAGGATGCATGTATTTTCAGGGAGTGATATGTCAATGAGGATGCTTACATTTGCTGAGAGTGATATGTCAAATGATGATGCTGGCATTTGCAGGAAGTGATATGTCAGTAATGATGCTGGCATTTACAGGGAGTGATATGTCAATGAGGATGCTTACATTTGCAGGAAGTGATATATCAGTGAGGATGCTGGCATTTGCAGGGAGTGATATATGTCCATGAAGATGCTTACATTTGCAGGGAGTGATATATCAATGAGGATGCTGGCATTTGCAGGGAGGTGGGGCAGGGATTATAGTATTGAGATAAGAAACATGTTACGTGTCTAAGCTCATACGAAAGCAACAAAGAAAAGAGTGAAGCCAACAAGCTTTGTAAATTTAACAAAATAGTTTATTTCCCTAGAAAAACAAGGTAAAAATATGAAAAAGGGCTTACGGTTAATGAATCAAATCCCAAAATTAATCCAATAATTAAAAATATAAGTCTTATCACTAAAAAGTTCTAAGTGAATCGAAGTTCGAATCCCGATGAAGTTCCAAGATGGAAGGCGATGACGTCTTCTATAACCTGCTTTGTGTCATCGTGTCAACAGTTCCTTGTTGAATCACCAAGAATAATATTCCAGCTTTAGAATTCCGAATAATTTTCAGTAAATGTCTTTGTCCAAGAATTCCGATGAGCACTAGATAAAGTCTCCAGGGAAAATAAATTATTGATTCCGAAAAATAGGAAAATTCAAATCAAACTGGCAACAACAAAAATAATACCTTTGAGCCTGAAGGTATGATTTACAACTGACTAAATAACACTATGAAACATCACTTTAACTACAATGCAATTTAGATCCCCCGTGATGGGTCACGTGATCACTTAGTTCAAGCAGCATAATAACACCATATGCCGGCAATCACGTCCGCCATGGACGAATTCGATTCTACTTAACGACTCTTACTATAAGACTCAATAATAAAAAAATATAATAAAGTTGTTTACAACAGAGCTGAAACTGGCCCTGAAATCTAGGTCACCAAAAGATACAATGTTTCTATGAACTGCATATTTATCAGGTTTAACAAACTGAACTGAATTTTCTGGAAAAATGTCAAA
The DNA here is from genome assembly GCA_016617855.1 of Megalonaias nervosa. Taxonomy (NCBI): domain Eukaryota; kingdom Metazoa; phylum Mollusca; class Bivalvia; order Unionida; family Unionidae; genus Megalonaias; species Megalonaias nervosa. Next base: position 203,205 of record JAECUM010096230.1, read on the forward strand.
TCCAGTGAATAAAGTTATCATTACAATAACGTGTAATGAAATAAAATAAAACAAAAAAGAATTTAAAACTAACACACAAGTAATTAAATTACATATACGTAACACATAATTTACTGAACAATTTGCTTTTATGTTTAAATACATTCCCCGAACACATTAAGAACTGGAAAACACATAATGAGAGACAAAATGCTAAGCATTCTACCTCTTCCCTTTCAAGGGAATAATTGCAGGATTCCTAACAGGAAGAATAACCTGTTCTCCTAACATGACAGCAGCAAAATTATTGGTCACATAACCCACAAAAGTCATGCATAAATATAAAAAATAATAAATTCTTCTTAGCAATAAAAATGTTGGGAAAATCCAGCAAAAGCAATAAATCCATGTCTGTGAGTGATGGTTCTGATGGTTGCCTGGGATGCAGCAATTGGATCCACCAGATTCTATTTTCATCTCTGCAAAGCAATATCACAGAGATAAAACTAAACAAGCCTGATGCCAGCAAAAAGTCTTGGATTGCAATGTTATGTTTGATTACAAGGCTTGCAGTAATCACTCTTATCTCATGAGCTAAACATTCATGAGTCATGTCAAAATCTTATCTCATGAGCTGAAACCTTCATGAGGCATGTCTAAATCACTCCTATTTCATGAGCTGAAATGTTCATGAGGTATATCTAAACCACTCGTATTGAGCTGAAACCTCCATGAGGCATGTCTAAATCACTCGTATCTCATGAGCTGAAATGTCCAAGAGGTATATCTAAACCACTCGTATCGAGCTGAAACTTCCATGAGGCATGTCTAAATCACTTGTATCTCATGAGCTGAAATGTCCAAGAGGTATATCTAAACCACTCATATCGAGCTGAAACCTCCATGAGGCATGTCTAAATCACTCATATCTCATGAGCTGAAATGTCCATGAGGTATATATCTAAACCACTCGTATCGAGCTGAAACCTTCATGACACATGCCTGATCTTTTGAGACTTCCAAGTATGCTAAGCAAATTAACCACCTCACCAAAGATGCATGGGCTTTCAAGGTTATATCTTCTTTCCTGGCCTTCACCAAAAGAAAGATGTTGCTCCCCACAATTTTTCTCTATGTACTTCAAGTAATGCTTGGGACTTGCATTACCACCTCTAGATGTATCAACTGAATACATAAAACATATACCCATTCTCAGATTTCCCACAGATGGCAACCTATTCTTAGCAACAATATCTGGTTGTATCATTAAGACCACAGAACCATCTGATCCCACCTGGTGATAGTTAAAGTCAATTGAAAAGTCATGTAACTGGCTTACTCTGTATGCTGAAGCCAAAGTTATCTGAAAGCATGTCTTATAGGATAGCAACTTCAGCAAAGTAAGGACAGGGAGGCTCAAAGTGATCTGAGTTGAATCACATCAAAACCCATGAAAGATTCCATTTGAGGCACAGGATGGAAGAGTTTTGGCCTCTTCAAGTCAAAACTGGCTAGTAGGTATGATAGATTTTTATTATAATCAACATGTCAATTGCCATGGATACCATGAAGCAGTAGCCTCTGATAATACTCTGAGCAAACTCTTTCACCTCAACAAGCCAGAAAAAAATTAGGCCAACTATGGGATTAGGCACTGAAAGGGTTGATCATGTTCATATTGTGCCAGTCCCAGAAAATGCACCACTTTCCCTCATACTCGGAACTCCTTCAAAGTGGAGAGCATTCTTAGGCTGTGAGATTCCATCCAAAACTGAAGGCTGATAGTCAGGAGTGAAGAGGAAGCTTGTCTAGCATGGATTAAAAATTCTCTGACTGCAGTTGTTTTGCGCCAGTCTGGCACTGTAGGGATTTTCCTGGGAATATCTGTTGGTAGTTCTTAACCCTCAATGTCTGCATTATTCTGGTACCAAAAGTGGAGAAGGACAACAGGCACAGGCCTAAAACCCCTCCCAAATGAATGATGGTGCTCAGAGAGACAAAGGTGGGCAATTTATCTTGTCAAAAAATGTACTGATATATCATTGCTAGATCTGACAGAACATGCTACGACAACATTACACACAATTTAGAGTGGAGTGGAAAACATTCTCATCCACATTGTAAAACTGGGGTCATTATATTTAACCAATGCAATGTTTTGATCTGATGTCTGAGGTCAGCAACAATGTTGTCACGTCCAATATCAGTCAACACCTCTACAACTATATCAGCATCTGAAAAGAATGCAGGGATGGCAAATCCACAACTTCCGCCTCTTTTGTGTCATTCTGAGGGGAGGAATGGGGGGGCCAGGGACTATCATGATGTCCCTATGTTTACATCAATCCAAGCATGCTGAAAGAAAAGCATCTGGTACCAAAAGACATGCAAGTGGTTGAGGTAACAAGTCACTAATGATTACTGGGAGGGGAACAAGAAACCTTGTTTACTATCCCCTTTATTCAACTCAATCAGAAATTGCAGGGTATCTGGCCATCTGCATTTAGACTGGTGTCCAAACTGCTGTTGAGTAGTGTTCAGTCTTCACTCCATTGCAGTTGACACTGATTCAGCCAGAATGCCTGAGGAACTGCCTGCCAATACACACTGGAGTGGCAGTTTTCATGCTGCCTGCCAATACACAATGGAGGGGTAGTTTTCATGCTGCCTGCTTGTGTACATAAAGATTCTACCACTAAAGTGCAATTGTGTAACAAAGGACATAGAATGGAGAGCCAAGGAATCATGCAGCATCATTGAAGATGAGCATAAACAAGCGTCTCATCATACCAGTTAAAAATATGTCAAAGCTGTCATCCAATGGTGAGTAGCTCTGTTAATTACACTGGCAATAATGGCCATGAAGTCCTATGAATGGTCACTACCAAATTTCAGCAAGGCAAAAATTGCTAGTGTTGCCAGATCGAGCATCCCAGGAGTTGCCATCATATTCTGCACTAACTTGGAACTAAAATGAAAAACATTCAGCTCCATCTTATAAACAGCAGTGTTACCATATTAACCACAGCAATGATTTTGTCCAAATTCAGCAATTCAGTGTTATTCATGTCCGAGTGAGTGCAGTACCAATGTCATGAGGTTGAGAGCAGTACCAGTGTCATGAGGTTTTGTAAAATAATGTCCTGGTGTTCCTTGGATCCTGAATTCTGTCTGATGTTTGCCAACTGACACTGTAAACAGAAGGAGCAATGCTGACATCATCTTCCAAGTCTGCCAAAATGTTCAAGTTTGGCTTGCAGCTGATGAGATTGGAAGCTCAAGATATTGGCCAATTTCTGTACATTTCTGTCACAATCAACTCAAAGCTGAAACTCCATAAGCTATATGGTGAGGTAGGAATATGCAAACTGACTGTAGATATCCCTACACTTACTTGGGGTTGGGCACCTTCATCAATCACTATTCCATATGCTGCATGGTTTATACCCAACAGATACATCACAATCGGTAATCTATAAAAAAGAAACTGAGCCAGTGGTTATATCAGCAGCTGGGAAAGTGATACATGTTTTTTTTGCCAGCATGAATTGCAAGTAAGTGTGCTAGCTGGTTGGTTCAGTTATACCCTTGAAAAATGACCTAGATGCTGCCTGGATGACTGGCTTAGCTGTCACCTTGATGGATGGTGCAGTCATCTGCTGGGTAGACAGCTCAGCAACTGTCTGATTGGTCTATATGGCAAAAAGAATGGATTGGCTAACCAAATCTCCGTGTAGCTCTACATGCCATTTGTTACAGCCAGCCAGTATGTGGCACTGCTCACCGAGGTAGCTGATTCCTGACCACTGATTGTGGAGGAAGGATGGCTGTACTGTACGGTTAAGAGAGAGATCAGCAGCATACAACATAGAAGGATGGCAATATGGATCATCAAAATCGAACAAATAACCCATGGACTGGGCAGGGGGTGGGAGGAGAACCCACAGGCCTGAAGACCATACTCAAACACGTGAGAAGACTCACAACAACTGGGCTACAGAAATAATGAAGGACTCTCCATTGAACTCTAAGCCACTACTACAGGTTATGTCACTTTCTGCAAACCAAGATTTGACCCATCTCTTCAAGCTTTTCGCAAACATGTGGACCAGATTCCTTTTGACAACATCACATACACGGCAGTTAGAAATTAATGAACACTTTGTGCAAGTAAGACATGTATCTTAAGTGTCCTCATTACTTGGTGCATAATGTTAACATTGTTTAATCCAAAAAGAAAAGAATGACAGCAACAAAAAGTCAGAAATAACAACCCAATCATATTCATATATAACAAAATACAACATTCAAAGAACACTTTGTTCAAGGAAGATAAGAACCATGCAAGTCTTCACCAACTCTGGCACATAACGTCGTCATTTATACTAAAATGACAAGAATGACCACTTACTGGAAAAAACAACTGTGCTCACATATGACAATAACAACAGTGAAGAACACTTTGCAAGAGAAATATAGATTATGTGTAAACACAAAGAAACTACTTGGAAAATAACTTAAAGGAGTTCAAATATAACAACTTTTGTTACTTAAACAAGCAAGCTAAGTGTGTTATAATAACCAATCAATAAGCGCCAAGGATGTGTACTCTATCCAGTGAGATAGCTAATCTATGTTGCCACCTAGTGATGGTAGGGGAGGTAATGGTAGCTATACTACCCAGCTACCTAGGGGTGGTAAGGTGAGGTGTTGTTAGCTAAACTACTCAGCTACCTTGTGGTGGTAAGGGGAGATAATGGTAGCTAAACTACCCAGCTACCTAGGTGTCAGGGGAAAGTTTCGTAAATTGGTCCCCGTCTCATTTCTTATCATAAGGCTATGATGTGACTTTTCCAGCTGATATGGTTTACTAATTAAAGATATGGATATATTTGTAAACTAGGTGCTTTGGACTTGTGTTGTTTTTTAAACTGATGTGAGGCATGTACCCTCCCCTAGTTACTCTGCAGTATGTAAATTGTAAAATACCAATAGTTACCTAGGAAGTAGAGCTAGCTCCCCATAGCAGTAAACACAAGGGTTTAGGGCAAGTAGAACATCTCAAAACAATTGTATCAGCCTGTTTAAGTACACAATGTTGTGCAGAATTATCCTCTAAGAAAAGGGCTCATGTTTGTGTCGTATCACACAGTGTCAAAAATGATCTTTGGATGCGAAAAATGCAGGGATTAACTTGGGACTGGGGTGCATAAACTTCTTTTGCAATGAATTGCCATTGACTTCTCTGGTCAAGTGACACTGTAGTTAGTCTTTCAATGAAAAGCTGATATGACCATAGCTCAAGGATTTGCAATAATAAGATTTTCAAAACCAAGGTGGCCATATTGGATCTCTGACCAGCATTATTTTCACCGAGGACCAACCAGACATCATAATAAGTCTTAAAACCCCATGTTGATATAACCATCAGATCCAGAGTATTAGCAATACCAAAGCTTTATGCAGGACACTGTGCTTATCATACTGATTTGTTTGAGTGGCACCATTTACGTGTAGGTCTAACTTGACCTAGAGATGTAAAGTTTCATGTCAATTCTCCAAGTAGTTTAGGAGTAGCAATCACAAACCTGAGCTAACAGTCAGTCTACAGACAACAGTACATCACAAAAGCTAACAGTCAGTCTACAGACAATAAGTACATCACAAAAGCTAATGGTCAGTCTACAGACAACAGTACATCACAAAAGCTAATGGTCAGTCTACAGACAACAGTACATCACAAAAGCTAACAGTTAGTCTACAGACAACAGTACATCACAAAAGCTATCAGTCTGTCTACAGACAACAGTACATCACAAAAGCTAACAGTCTGTCTACAGACAACAGTACATCACAAAAGCTAACAGTCAGTCTACAGACAACAGTAGATCACAAAAGCTAATGGTCAATCTACAGTCAGTAACAGTACCTGGGTAGAATAACATACAAAGTACTGCATTAAGTGCTTCAGGTTATTCCAAGTCTTTGGATTTGCAGTGTGCATTTAGTTCAGATCAGTCTGGTGAGTTGACCACTGAACAACAGGGATAGAATATTTGGTTAGACCCTGACCAGTCATTATATCCATAATTGACCATGGAAATAGTGCAGTTGGTTTCAAACAAACTGGTTGTTTCTTAGGGTCACTACTTTCTGCATAAATCTCAGTCCCATAACTAATGTCTCAGTGAGTTTATAGGTCCAAATTTCCATTCATTCTGTCTCTAAAGTGCTATCACCATTGGTCAACTTTTGGGGTAGCAGTTACTCATTTTCCTCTGAAAAAGTTTCAATCAATGAATTGGTATATTCTCCTGGGAAGAAAAAATACCAAATATGTGATGGAGATTACAGATTTTTTCTGTTCTCCTGGGAAGAAATATGGATCAGTATCTGACAGGTAAAATCTTCCTGTAAGGTTTAACTTAACTGTGACTATACTGTATCTGTTATGTTGACCTTTAAGATTTCAATTAACTGAGACTATACCTTTTCTGAAATGTTGACCTGTAAAATTTAAGTTAACTGGGACTATACCTTTTCTGTAATTTTGACCAGTAAGGTTTAACTGGGACTATACCTTATCTGTAATTTTGACATGTAAGGTTTAACTGGGACTATACCTTATCTGTAATGTTGACCTGTACAGTTTAACTGGGACTATACCTTATCTGTAATTTTGACCTGTACAGTTTAACTGGGACTATACCTTATCTGTAATTTTGACCTGTACAGTTTAACTGGGACTATACCTTATCTGTAATTTTGACCTGTAAGGTTTAACTAGGACTATACCTTATCTTAATGTTGACCTGTAAGGTTTAACTGGGACTATACCTTATCTGTAATGTTGACCTGTAAGGTTTAACTGGAACTATACCTTATCTGTAATTTTGACCTGCAAGGTTTAACTGGGACTATACCTTATCTGTACTGTTGACCTGTAAGGTTTAACTGGGACTATACCTTATCTGTAATGTTGACTTTTGCTCCCTTCTGAAGCAGAGCTTTGACAATCTCTGTGTACCCTCGCCCTGCAGCCCAGGCCAAACACGTCATGCTGATCTGCAAATTCAAAGAAACATGTCCATCCAATTATTTACTACCTGGAGAACTTTGAATTAATTCTTGATATAGTTCTCACTGATGTGGTATTTGTTAAGACTGAAATAACGGAATATATACAATATATTCCATCTCAATATAATGCATTTATTTAGGGAACTGAAACATAAGATGACACTTTGTGGTCATACCAGTCAATCTTTTAATTTAATTTTTGTCATTTATGTATCCAATGGATTTGCTTAATCAACCATGGTACTGCCATTCCTGGCACCAAGCCCTCAAACAATTTTCACAGTTAATGTAACTGACTTCAAGGATAATAGCTTCAACTGCATCGTTTCCCATGGCCTCTAATAAAAAGTACATGTGTTTGTATGTTGCATCAGACCTTTAGTCAATGTCAGCCCTGCTGGCTATATTATTAAGCATGAAAGAAAGAAATTTGCTATTCTTAAGACAGTTCTAGTTGTTGAGAACTCTATCAGCTCACTTCCTGTGCATCAGTATGATGCTTCCAACATGGCATAAAGAAAAAAAAAATCAAACATCTCACTGACTTGATAAGTGCACTGGCCTAAAAGTTGGGACATGAAGAAAACATATTTTTGTGTGTTCTTGCACAAAACATGGAAATAAATATGAGCACCTTCTGGCCGTAGTATTTAAATATTATATGAGGGGACCAAACTCACCTCTGCCTTGACATTGGGGTTTGCTCCCCTGTCCAGTAGTTCATGCACAACATTTTCTCTGCCTTTGTAACAGGCCCACATCAAGGCTGTCCACCCACACTGAAATATAGACAGGAAACTTTCTTGACACAACTATAATTGCTGTCTGAAAATACCATATATATATAGATTATATATATATATATATATATATATATATATATATATATACATACATACATACACACACACATATTTCAGCATGAAATGTTTACAAAATAACGACTCCCGTTTATCTATTTACCTTCAGCAATATATCTCCCTTCTTTATGAACAATGGCTGTGAGCTCCTTAGCCTTGGGTATCAAGTTTTGCTGTTTATAACGTATGTATAACACCACTACTGCCACCAAATTTTACAGACACAGAAAATGTTTGTCTGGATTGAGGCCCCAATCAATGCTTACTTGAAGCTGTACCATGTGAACTGTTCAAGCTGAATACCTCTCACATTACTGTTTCCTGCAACATTACAATTGTTAAAATTGTCAAACTGAGTGCCTAAACTCAAGAACTCACCATGTCTTTGTGCTCCAAATTTGCTCCCCTATCCAGTAGCTCAATGACAATCTCTAGATGTCCTTCTTTTGCTGCATACAGCAGGGCATTCCAGTTATCCTGCAAACAATGATCAATATAAATAGCAGTGACTTTATGACTATAGAGTGAGAGAGACAACATAAATAGCATTGACTTTATGACTATAGAGTGAGAGAGACAACATAAATAGCTTTATGACTATAGAGTGAGAGAGACAGCATAAATAACAGTGACTTTACGACTACAGAGTGAGAGAGACAACATAAATAACAGTGACTTTATGACTATAGAGTGAGAGAGACAACATAAATAACAGTGACTTTATGACTATAGAGAGAGAGACAACATAAATAACAGTGACTTTATGACTACAGAGTGAGAGAGACAACATAAATAACAGTGACTTTATGACTATAGAGCGAGAGAGACAACATAAATAACAGTGACTTTATGATTATAGAGAGAGACAACATAAATAACAGTGACTTTACGACTACAGAGTGAGAGAGACAACATAAATAACAGTGACTTTATGACTATAGAGAGAGACAACATAAATAACAGTGACTTTACGACTACAGAGTGAGAGAGACAACATAAATAACAGTGACTTTGTGACTATAGAGCGAGAGAGACAACATAAATAACAGTGACTTTATGACTATAGAGAGAGACAACATAAATAACAGTGACTTTATGACTATAGAGAGAGACAACATAAATAACAGTGACTTTATGACTATAGAAAGAGAGACAACATAAATAACAGTGACTTTATGACTATAGAGAGAGAGAGACAACATAAATAACAGTGACTTTATGACTATAGAGAGAGAGAGACAACATAAATAACAGTGACTTTATGACTATAGAGAGAGAGACAACATAAATAACAGTGACTTTATGACTATAGAGAGAGAGACAACATAAATAACAGTAACTTTATGACTATAGAGAGAGAGACAACATAAATAACAGTGACTTTATGACTATAGAGAGAGAGACAACATAAATAACAGTGACTTTATGACTATAAAGTGAGAGACAACATAAATAACAGTGACTTTATGACTATAGAGAGAGAGACAACATAAATAACAGTAACTTTATGACTATAGAGAGAGAGACAACATAAATAACAGTGACTTTATGACTATAGAGAGAGAGACAACATAAATAACAGTGACTTTATGACTATAAAGTGAGAAACATAAATAACAGTGACTTTATGACTATAGAGTGAGAGAGACAACATAAATAGCAGTGACTTTATGACTATAAAGTGAGAAACATAAATAACAGTGACTTTACGACTATAGAGAGAGAGAGACAACATAAATAACAGTGACTTTATGACTATAAAGTGAGAGACAACATAAATAACAGTGACTTTATGACTATAGAGTGAGAGAGACAACATAAGTAAGTGACTTTATGACTATAGAGTGAGAGAGACAACATAAATAACAGTGACTTTATGACTATAGAGTGAGAGAGACAACATAAATAGCAGTGACTTTATGACTATAGAGTGAGAGAGACAACATAAATAGCAGTGACTTTATGACTATAGAGTGAGAGAGACAACATAAATAACAGTGACTTTATGACTATAGAGAGACAACATAACTAACAGTGACTTTATGACTATAGAGTGAGAGAGACAACATAAATAAGTGACTTTATGACTATAGAGTGAGAGAGACAACATAAATAACTGACTTTATGACTATAGAGTGAGAGAGACAACATAAATAGCAGTGACTTTATGACTATAGAGAGAGACAACATCAATAACAGTGACTTTATGACTATAGAGAGAGACAACATAAATAACAGTGACTTTATGACTATAGAAAGAGAGACAACATAAATAACAGTGACTTTATGACTATAGAGAGAGAGAGACAACATAAATAACAGTGACTTTATGACTACAGAGCGAGAGAGACAAGAAGAGGAAATCGTAGCATTTCTCTGACCCAAAACAAAATGAATGAGAAAAGCAAATGTGGAATTCTTCTCTCACAGATTATGGCAGATATTTAACACATTCTCAGACCCCCTCTAGTTACAATGTGTGTGATGCAACTAAATAAGCCTGTAACACATTCTCAGGCCCCATCCAGTTACAATGTGAAACATCTAAAAACACCTTTAACACATTCTCAGACCCAATCTAGTTATGTGCAATAAACCTGATTAAGACTGTGACACATTTACAGACCCCCTCTAGTTACAATGTGTCATACACCTAAATAAGCCTGTGACACTTTGTTATACCTCATCTTGTTACAATGTGTGCGATACAATACACCTAAAACAGAATGTAACACATTCACAGATACCATCTAATTACAATGGGTGTGATACACCTAAATATGCCTGTATTGCACATTCTCAGACCCCATCTGCTAAATGTGTGTGATGCACCTAAATAAACCTGCAATGCACAATGATCATTTATATGCATTATTCTTAATTATTTTCAATAATACCCATGGGTGCCAAAGTAGCTCAGTCTGGAGAGTGTTGGACTCATAATTTAAGTTTAAGTGTCAGATGGTTTGATACCTGTGTATATATTTATCATTTATTTATTATTTGGATTAAATACATGTACTCATGTTTTGTTTTTGTGTACAGCATTACCGGAAGGTTGTTTATTATTTCAAAATGGTGAGTTCAGTTCATCCTGTGCTGGGATGGGAAAACCGATATATCTTGAGCACACAGGTAGTGTATGGCTACATGACCTGTGTATAAATTACCTCGCCATAGAGTAAAACATCACATTACAAAAAATCTTGTCAGTGAGCAGTCCACTTTAATGATGTGCGATCTCCAGCTGTAGAGGTATGCGAGTTAAATATTATTTTCCTGTTTGTATTATTGGATATAATTGTTTTACTGTCACATTTAGCTTGTATTTTAGGTAATTTCGACTTGTGTTGTATAATGCCATGTTACAGTCTGTTTTCTAGTTTACCTGTATGTAACTTAACAGAACAATTATATTCGCAATAATGTTGTATTTATTAAGGAACAGAAGGTATTAGGTTAAGTACTATAAGATTCTTGTCAGACACAGGTCCACTTCTGAACCTGATTATCACCTTGCACAGTAGTCCTGATAACATAATTTGTATAAAATCAACTCATGTGTACATGACATCATTATGTGCTGTTATACATGACTGTGTCATTTGTAGTACACAGATTCGGATATTATATTTTCAGCTGACTGATTGGTGACTGATTGATCATTGATGACTAATTGGTGATTGATTGAATGCTGACTAATGAATGCTGAGTGTAGTGCTGAAGGAGTGAAGGAGGGACAGAGTGACAGTTATGCTGTATCTCCATATATGCACCGTTATTGCAGGTGTTGTTTAGCCGTGGTGCTAATTTGGGTTGTGTTATACCCAGTGTGCTGCTGTCAGTGGGTGATGTTAGCCCAGAAGAAGATAAAGGTCATCATGTGGTGAAGAACCAAGGCTTCTGGACCAAAAGGTCTGCAGAGAACAAGAGATTCTACGGATCTTTAGGCAGACCAGGAGGGGCGGACCATTCGTGGTGGCTCCTCAACCATTCAACAGAGCACTGAGGCTGAGAAGACGTTTCAGATTTGTGTCCGACTCCGCAAGATGTATGTCCCAATGTTTCATATCATGTTTCACTATTTGAGTGAAAACTCATCAATAATGCTTTACTATTTGAGTGAAAACTAACCATATTTCACTGAGTGAAGACTCATCATATTTCACTATTTGAGTGAAAACATGTAATATTTCATTATTTGAGTGAACAATATCATTTTCGTGTGGAAATTGTCAATGTTTATGTGTTATCATTTTTTCCATTGTTTGTGTGGAATCACTTTAAATCAGTAATCATGGTTTCTCTTTACTATTTAAGGTTTTTTCTTGCATATCAGTTCACATTTCATTTAAATCGCAATACATTATCAGGTTCATGAATATTTTGTTAACTATCCAATATTTGGATTTTGTTGGCACACGAATCAAACATCTTTTTCGCTGAATCATTCATCAATAAACATTTTATTTTTGTCACCATCAAAAGTGTTCTGATATAATCCGACCCCAACCCGGTTATCTTGTTACAATAGTGTCAGAAGTGGGATTTGAACTCACGCCCACATTTGTGGACCAGATAAGCTGATATGTGTATCACTTACCAAGCTGACAAGTGTCTCAATTACCAAGCTGACATGTATATCACTTACCAAGCTGACATGTATGCCAATTACCAAGCTGACACATATATCAATTACCAATCTGACATGTGTATTAATTACCAAGCTGCATACATACCACCCCCCACCCCAAGAGATATAAGCATAATTACTGCTATTAACAGTGGCAATAAAGCATAATTTGGACATAAAAAGTGTAATCTATATATTACATGCCAGAATTACAACACATATGAAAAAGATACATTTTTATGACTAACCTGGTTTTGAAGCTGGTCAAAAATTCTTGTCCAAAAGAGAAAAATCCATCTGGATTAGAACCAGAATATAAACACAAAATCCATCTGGATTAAAACCAGAATATAAACACAAAATCCATCTGGATTAAAACCAGAATAAAAACACAAAATCCATCTGGATTAAAACCAGAATATAAACACAAAATCCATCTGGATTAGAACCAGAATATAAACACAAAATCCATCTGGATTAGAACCAGAATATAAACACAAAATCCATCTGGATTAAAACCAGAATATAAACACAAAATCTATTCAGAACTTACTTCAACTATTCTACATGTAACTTTCACTGAATGAGCTGGAATTCTGCAATGTACTTGGTCAGGTGATCAGAATGCTGTATTAGATTACTCTCATATTCTTTTTTTAAAGTTTGTAAAGTGGTATTTTTCTGTTCTTTTTTCTGATCTGACATACTGAAAAATTATTTATATTCAGCACTCATTTCAACTAGTCTACATGTGTAACTTTGACTAAATGATCGTGAACTGGAATTCTGCAATGATCATGGTCAGGTGCTCAGAGTGCTGTACTACATTACTCTCATATTCTTATTTTAAAGTTTGTAAAGTTTTGTTGATTTGTCACTTTTTTTGATTGACATGTTTTGAAGTTTGAAAAGATCCATCTGCTCTAACATTTTCCATCATATAACATCCACAACTCACAATGTAAACCATTACACTTAACCTCTGGTGCCGTTTTCTTTAAAAATATATACTGGTTCACTAACTACCTTATCAATAAAATGAATCTGTTGGATAAAGTTCACTTTTGAAGAAACCCGTCTGTTTTCTTGGAAATGGGTCATACACAATTACAATAAATAGCAAATAAGGAAAGTACTCTTGTGATATTCATATGCTGAAGTCACCTTTTTAAGAATATTCTCAAAGTTATATGAGTGGATTTAAAGAGATGATAATAAAAATTACAAAACAACTTGTTATTGCTTTATTTTATTTTTCAATGTAACAAAAAAGCATAATCCATATACAGCCTAGCAGAAAACATAATTTGGTGAAAAAAGTATAATGATTATGTCAAGAGTAATGGTTGGCATGTATGAAGCTGACATGTTTACCCATGACCAAGCTGACACATGTACTAATTACCAAGCTGACATGTGTATCAATTACCAAGCTGACATGTGTGCTAATTACCAAGCTGACAAGTGTATCAATTACCAAGCTGACAAGTGTACAAACTACCAAGCTGACAGATGTACCAATTACCAGGCTGACATGTGTACCCATTACCAAGCTGACATGTGTACCAATTGTCAAGCTAATATGTGTATCAATTACCAAGCTGACATGTATCAGTTACCAAGCTGACGTGTATCAATTACCAAGGTGAAAAGTGTATCAATTACCAAGGTGACAAGTGTATCAATTACCAAGCTGACATGTGCACTAATTACCAAGTTGATACATGTGCTAAATACATGTACCAAGCTGACACATGTACCAATTACCAGGCTGCCATGTGTATCAGTTATCAAGCCGACATGTATACCAATAAAAAAATGGAAGTAGTGTAGACAGGTATTTGTAAAATATAAAATTTCCAATCATATTACGAGATGCTTTTCTTCTTATTGTGGTATTATATAATATTCCATAGTTTGAAGTCTATCAGAAACTAGTTTTTGTTTTGTGTCGTAAAATATTCCATGGTTTGAAGTCTATCTGAAACTGTTATTTTTTGGTTTCATATAACTTTCTGGTTTCATATAAATTTCAAGGTTTGAAGTCTATCAGAATCTGTTCCAGCTGAGTGAGCTGCTAGAATTTTCAATAGGAGATGGCAGATATGTGTCTGTGCAGTTTGCAGTTGGACTTTACTAATAAGCAAGTAATGATGGTAACCAATATTTTCACGATTGTTACAATTCAAACTAGGGTCCTGTTTGCCACTATATATCAACACACTCTTGATTTATATTGGTAAATTTCCAAATAAAGATATGTGATGTTTAAACTATATGTGGAAGACACCTGATTCTGATTGGCATATTTTTAAAAAAATGATCTGTTACGTCAATCTATATGTGAAGATGCCTGACTTTGATTGGTATATTTCCAAATAACGATCTGTTATGTTAATCTATATGTGAAGATGCCTGACTTTGATTGGTATATTTCCAAATAATGATCTGTTATGTCAATCTATATGTGAAGATGCCTGACTTTGATTGGTATATTTCCAAATAATGATCTGTTATGTCAATCTATATGTGAAGATGCCTGACTTATACTGATATATAATGGTATATGATGTATTGCTGACAAACATATGACAGGCATTTAAAAAGTTTTGAATACTGGTGTGCTGAACAACAAAGTTTTTAACTAATCAATATTCATCAGTGCATCTTCTCAAAGTACTCTCCATGCATAGATCTCCACAGTTTGGTTATCCAGTTATTAAATACCAGTTTGTATTCACCTCATATATGTTGTTCAGACCATAAAAAACTGCAATTCTGATCACATTAAGACTTTCTAATCATCTGACCCTCAGTGAATCACTGGGAGCTAAATCAGGGCTGCATGGAGGATGTGGCACAGTTTTTATGCTGTGCTCCTCTGGGAAGTCTATCCTGATAGTTGATTTATGGACTGGTGCATTTTCATGGAGTGAATGGATACTTTGGGTATTGGTACACTGTCGTGGAGTAGATGGATACATTGGGTACTGGTGCATTATCATTGAGTGAATGGATACCTTTGATACTGGTGCATTGTCATGGGGTAAATGGATAGCTTGGGTACTGGTGCATTGTCATGGAGAAGATGGATACCTTGGGTACTGGTGTGTTGTTATGGAGTAGATGGATACCTTGGGTACTGGTGCATTGTCATGGAGAATATGGATACATTCGGTACTGGTGCAATGCCATGGAGTGAATGGATACCTTATCCTGGTAGTTGATTTATGGATTGGTGTGTTTTCATGGAGTGAATGGATACCTTGGGTACTAGTACATTGTCATGGAGTAGATGGATACACTGGGTACTGGTGCATTATCATTGA
Source organism: Megalonaias nervosa (assembly GCA_016617855.1). Classification (NCBI taxonomy): domain Eukaryota; kingdom Metazoa; phylum Mollusca; class Bivalvia; order Unionida; family Unionidae; genus Megalonaias; species Megalonaias nervosa. The sequence continues at coordinate 219,086 of JAECUM010096230.1, forward strand.
GTGAATGGATACCTTTGGTACTGGTGCATTGTCATGGAGTAAATGGATACCTTTGGTACTGGTGCATTGTCATGGAGTAAATGGATACATTGGGTACTAGTACAATGTCATGGAGAAGATGGATACCTTGGGTACTGGTGTGTTGTCATGAAGTAGATGGATACATTGGGTACTGGTGCCTTGTCATGAAGTAAATGGATACCTTAGATACTGGTGCATTGTCATGGAGAAGATGGATACATTTGGTACTGGTGTATGGACTGGTGCATTGTCATGGAGTGAATGGATACCTTGGGTAATGGTGTATTGTCATGGAGTAGATGGATACCTTGGGTACTGGTGTATCGACTGGTGCATTGTCATGGAGTGAATGGATACCATGGGGTACTGGTGTATGAACTGGTGCACTGTCGTGGAGTAGATGGATACACTGTGTACTGGTGTATGGACTGGTGCATTGTCATGGAGTAGATGGATACATTGGGTACTGGTGTATAGACTGGTGCATTGTCATGGAGTTGATGGATACCTTGGGTACTGGTGAATGGACTGGTGCATTGTCTTGGAGTAGATGGATACAATGGGTACTGGTGTATGGACTGGTGCACTGTCATGGAGTTGATGGGTATCTTGGGTACTGGTGAATGGACTGGTGCATTGTCATGGAGTTGATGGATACCATGGGTACTGATGTGTTGTCATGGAGTGAATGGATACTTTGGGTACTGGTGCATTGCCATGGAGTAGATGGATACATTGGGTACTGGTGAATGGACATGTGGTTCAGTAGTGTTCCGCAACTTCTGGCAACCCTTTGGAGGTATACATAAATCCAGTGACACTAGTTGAGTCAGGCACAGGTACCTGGATGACAGAGCCTTTTGCATGGACAAATAATGCATATAAAACTCTTGTCAACATATTTTGTAATGTAATTTGTCATGTCTGCTCATTATCTCCAATTCAAACTTATTTTCTCTCGAATCAGGCTTAAAAATGTAAATTCAAGTTTCATCACCTGTGACAATCTCATTCAAACAGTTATGGTCATTTTTTTTTCATACCTGGAAAGTAACTGTTTGGTGATTTCAACTAATGTCTGTTTGTGATCAGCTGCTGCACAAACCTTTGTGATCTACAAATGAATCATCAATATGTTAAAAACAGCTGATGAAATAATGCTCATGACAGTAGAAATATCTTCCATTGTGCATCAAACATCATCATTTGCTGCATTCAAAGGCGCCACTTCCCATTCAACAGTAGCAGGCAACAGTCTTCAAGAACATGGGTCATCTATCATGGATTTGCAACCCTTTAAAACAATGAAACCACCTCAAAATTGTAGGATATGATGGAAAATTACAACTGTCAACTTTATCCAAGTTGGCCTTAACATCAGTTTGAGAGTACCCTAAAAGTACCCAGATTTTTCAGTATGCTGTCTGCACAATTATTCTCCATTCTCAAGATTTTTAAGTCACTGTCATTTACCTACATCAATACATATCTCTGTCATGTACCTACATCACATGCATATATGTCATTTTCCTACATCACATGCATGTCATTTACCTAAATCACATCATCATCATCAATCCCATAACCCAAGAGGTCATTGGGGTACCACAAATGACTTTACAACCAATTCTCTCCATCTTTCCCTGTCCTCTAGTGCCCTTTGTGAATCTCCAAATCCCATGCCTGTCCACTCCTTAATGTTGTCTTCCCACCTCATTTTCTGTCTGCCTCTTCTTCTGCACCCCTGCACTGTGCCTTGTAAGATTCTTTTTGCCAGACCAGATGATCTTGAGACATGACCATACCACTTCAGTTTTCATTTTTTCAGTGGTCAAAGGTCTTCATAGGGTATGATGGCTCATTGGATTCTGTTGTGGACCTCTTTGTTTGTTACATGGTCAATGTATGAGATGCCCAAGATGCCATACCCTTATAATTTTCATCATTTTCTAATCTAAATATTTCCACTATTTTTGCCACCATTGAAGTCAAATGTTTTTCCTTTGTTCAGCAATGTTCACACTATGTAAGCTAAAATTTTATTGGTTCAACTGACTGCATAATTAGGGAATGGCTTGAAATCAACAAATGGTTTATGCCGATTTAACTCGTCGTGTGGGATACAGGCCTAGACTAATACTGCCACTCAAAGCTGGCGCCTGGGAAACAAGCTAGGTAAACTGCACCATGTTATCATCGCACTTAGGAGATGAGGAAGCAAAAGTACAAGTTATAGAGGCAGCAGGGGTTAATGAATTAAACTTCAGAAAGTGTAATGGATCTATTTCGAGTAAATTTGGAGCAATGAATCTTTTTTAAAAATCTCTCACTACTATGTTATCAGAATGTACAGACACATTCATTTCCTTATTTCTGGTGCAGTCTGAGAAATATGCTTTGTTAAAGTATCATATGTACACTGCAGTGAAACCAAAGATATATGTCAAACAATTTACAACAAAATCACATTCATATCTGACTGATGTGAAACAATATTGCACAAGTTCTGATAGGTACCCCATGCACGAAGCATGGCAGGATCAGGTCAAGTGTTGGGGGGGGGGGGCAGAGTTCAAAAGAGCCCCAAAGCAAAAGTCTGTCTCTATTTTCTCGAAGTGCACATAATACCCACTAAACATGTGCAAAAGTAAAATGATAGTCAAATTTCAAGTAACAAGTAACTGTACATTTGTGTGTATATGTTTTTTTTTGGGGGGGGGGAGGGGCACTGATGAATTTTCATTAATATCTTGTACTATTCCTTCTGACATCCAATCACGGGATTATACAGATGTGACATCAACTTGAGAATTTTTATTATAAAAAGGTACCATACCATTCCTTTTCTTATTTGCAATAAATTTATCTTGTGATTAATCTAATAACAACAACATATCCCAATCTAGCCCCATAAAGTAAATGGACAGAACCTTGCAGTACATGGGTGGTTAAAATTGAACAACTATGTATATTTATATTCAACCTTGTGACTGCATCATTACATGATTTGTAAATTCAGAATTTGCTCTTTTTTTAAAATTTAAACAAAAATGGCTGTCAACTAGACTCTAATTGTCTGAGCCTTATCAAGCATAAGTTGGTTCAGATTTCTTTGAATAAAGTAAAAGTGTAAACATATTGTGAAACAAGTTGATCAGCCTTCTCGAAATGTACAGAATAGACAAGACATTTAACTATTTTTATGAAAATTAAGATCACTTGATTCTTGAAATGGTATCTGATTGTAAATCATGCATGACATTTCGGTCTTTCCGTGGATGGTCATCATCCATCAACTATTCAAATTTCAATCAGTAAAACTTTCACAGTTATTGATTGCACCTTAATTAGAGCTACATGTATTACATGCAATGCGCCAAGGCATTCATGTGATAAGAAATGAACCTTTCTCAAGCTGAAATTGACATCTTCTTCTGGTGCTAACGTTTTATAACAGTGTTTACAATGGTCACTGCCTTAATTTCTGCTAACATCAGCTGAAGCCAAGTTTTATAAAGGAGAGACCATTTAAGTTTCTAAAGAGGGAGGGTAAATGCTTGAAAACTACTGTCTTATTTTAATTTGTGGTATAAAAAGAACACTATGCCATTCCTTGCTTTACTTGAAAAAAACTTATCTTGTAATGAATGAAATTTTTAAAAATACCACTGCCAGAAATAATAATTTAGCTCTATACAATGAAATTGCCAGTCCCATTGGGTACAGGTGCATTCAGAATTGTACTAATTGGTAGTTGTGTACATGTATATCCAATCTCATAACAGGGCCATTACTGCTTAAAGACTAAACACACAGTTCACATTTAAGTGTAAATTCCGTGTTTTCTTTTTTTGTTGTTTGTGCTTCTAAACAGAAGCTGCAGCTATCTGGAATTTAACTGACCATACCTCAGAGGATTACTTTTCATATTTAAACAGTAGGATAAATTTACACTGTTCAAGAGAAGTTCAACAAGGTACACCTCTCATCAAGTTGGCATGCAAGTTTACTAAACGTACAAAATATACAAGACTTTTAAAATTAATTTCTACTGTCCATATATGTGATTGAAATAAAGATCACTGATTGATAAAATGGTATTAGAATGTTAATCACTCATGACATGGGTGGTCTTCACTGATTGGCTGTTCAAAGGTCAATCACTAATGCCGATCAGCCACTCCATGGGGGAGATACTACTGGCGCACCAGCTGAGTTACAGTGGTGATTTGTTAGTATTTTATTACTCTGTTGCAGACAGAAAAGTGGAGGGATTAAGTCCCCCACCATGTTTCATGGGGTTATGAAAATACATGAGCTGTACTGTACATCACATGCATGTCTGTCATCCACCTACATTGCATCCATATATCTGCCATTTACCTACATCACAAGCATAAGTCATTTACCTACATTACATGCATATGTCTGTCTCTTACTTACATCACATGCATGTCTGTCATTTACCTACATCACATGCATATATCTGTCATTTACCTATATTCCATTCATGTCTGTCATTTACCTACATTACATGCATATGCCTGTCATCCACCTACATCATATGCATATGTCTGTCATTTACCTACATCACATGCATATATCTGTCATTTACCTACATCACATGCATATGTCTGTCATCCACCTATATCACATGCATATATCTGTCATTTACCTATATCACATGCATATGTCATTTACCTTCTGTTACGTATATGTAATTAAATTGCTTTTGTGTTAGTTTTAAAATTCCTTTTATGATTTTATTTTTGTTTCATTACATTTTATTGTAATGATTATTTTCAAGGGATTCGATATTTTCTTTCAGTAAATTCTGTTTATCTAAAATGCAAAAGATATTGCATTAGCACTATTTTTAACTCACTATGGTACATAGAATTTGTAAACACTACGCGAAAACAATTGGCTATTTCCAAGGTCATTTCAGCCTACGTGTTAGTCTGAATAAACAATGTTTTATTTTTAAATTTATTTCAGAGTGAGAATCTGGTTCTTAGATAGGGCTGTTCTTGTTACATGACAAATTTCATTTTTTCTATTGTGTTGTTCAAGTGTTAAGAGACCATGTGACCTATCACGCGAGAATGGGATGATGTTTTAGTTGGGTTTAATACCCTTTCTGAGAGCCTTTCAGTCAGTTGTATTTTAAACCTTGAGGGCTCAAGAGGTTTCAATTGTTGAAGCCAGATTGTTTTTTTAAGTTCATTTGTTTTTGGAATTTAATAATTTATTCTCTAGAAAACCAAACAAGTATACCTTTTTATAAAAAGTTCTGGAAGAAAGAAATTCAGTGGAAATTTATTCTGGAGTTATACGGAAACATAAGCTGTGATTCAATTGAGGAATTGTTGCCATCTGTACAATGACCACATCTGACATCATTGTCTTTCACATTGGAACGTCATCGAGATTCGAACCTGGATTTTATTAGAACTATTTAGTGATAGGACTTGTATTTTTCATTCTTAGGATTAAATTTTGGAATATATTCACAAACCGTAAGTCCTATTTCCAACTTTTACATTGTTTTCTAGGGAAATAAATTATTTTGTTAAAATATACAAAGCTTGTTGACTTCACTCTTTTCTCTTGTTATTATTGTACGAGCCTACACGTAACACTACATTACATGCATATGTCTGTCATTTACCTACATCACATACATATGTCATTTACCTATATTACATGCATATGTCATTTACCTATGTTCCATTCATGTCATTTACCTACATTACATGCATATGTCTGTCTCTTACCTACATCACATGCATGTCTGTCATTTTCCTACATCACATGCATATATGCCATTTACCTATATCCCATTCATGTCTGTCATTTACCTACATTACATGCATATGTCTGTCATCCACCTATATCACATGCATGTCTGTCATTTACCTACATCACATGCATGTATCTGTCATTTACCTATATCACATGCAGATGTCATTTACCTACATTACAGGCATATATCTGTCATTTACCTACACCACATGCACATGTCTGCAAGTGCAGCTGCAAATCACTCTAAAGAACATCATTTTGTCAATTGATCAGCATTAAATTTATTGACAGGTTCAAAGAAACAAAAAGGTTATTGGAAAATATTCAGAAGTTTTCAAATACCCCTAGTATGCTATTTGATTGTTCACTATCTACAAGTAGTTTTTATTCATGATACTGTGCAAAAGCCACAGTCATCTAATAGTGATATCTAAATCTCAACATATGTTAGCAATGGATAGACAACTTAACATATATTTGAAATGGAAAGACAACATATGCTTGCACTGGAAAGACAACTCAATATATATTAGCACTGGAAAGACAACTCAACATATGTTAGCAGTGGAAATACAAATATCACTTGTTCCTTGCATCTGCTTATTACAATGAACTTGGTGAACAGTCTACAGTGGCATATCTCCTCAGAAGGTTGCTGGACTCCTTTTTACTTTGTTTTAATGGTATTTTTAACACACTATTGGCTGGACTCTTTTTTTAACACATTATTGGCTGGACTCTCTTTCTTTGTTTTAAATGGTATTTTTAACACATTATTGGCTGGACTCTATCTTTGTTTTAATGGTATTTTTAACACATTATTAGCTGGACTCTTTTTTTTAACTTTGTTTTAATGGTATTTTTAACACATTATTTGCTGGAGTCTTTTTTTTACTTTGTTTTAATGGTATTTTTAACACATTATTGGCTGGACACATTTTTTCTTTGTTTTAATTGTATTTTTAACACATTATTGTCTGGACTCTTTTTTTTCTTTGTTATTTTGAACACATTATTGGCTGGACTCTTTGTTTTTTCTTTCTTTGTTTTAATGGTATTTTAACACATTATTGGCTGGAGACTTTTTGTCTTTGTTTTAATGGTATTTTGAACACATTATTGACTGGGCTCTTTTCTTTTCCTTTGTTTCAATGGTATTTTAACACATTATTGGCTGGATGCTTTTTTCTTTGTTTTAATGGTATTTTGAACACTTTATTGGCTGGACTCTATTTCTTTGTTTTAATAGCATTTTTAACACATTATTGGCTGGACTCTTTTTTACTCTGTTTTAATGGTATTTTTAACACATTAATGGCTATATCACGATAAGGGAAATGGGACTTAAGTGCCTTTCCCTAGGACACAAGACAGCAGAGCAAAGTTGGTATAATGGGTATCAAACCCAAGAGCTTTGGATTACAAGTCCAAAACTCTACCAACTGATCTACCCTTCACAAGGGTTGATACTGAGATAAAGAAATGTGTGTTGAACGCTTAAGATGGGTAACCTTTTTCAATTGCATTTGAAAAAAAAAAAAAATTAAACTTTCAACAGAATAGCATGCAACAGAAAGAACCTATGAAAAAGAGTACAATGCATTTTAAAAAAATAAATCAAAATGGGAAAAAATCCACAGAATATTTCATATTTTGGACAAAATTCTAAGCATCATGAACAAAATCAAAGAAAATTCCCAAGCTGAAGTTTGTTTTATTTCTACCACTTTTACATTATGATTAGAATAACAGAGAGCTAATCATTAGGACCCCATAAAGTCCTAATGATACCCAACTTACATTGTCCACAGCATTGGGGTCCATACCAGCTTCCATCAACTCTCGTACAATGTTCAACTCTCCACATTGACAGGCAATCATCAGGAATGTCTTGCCAGTCTGAAATATTTAACATGTAAGCTAATTAAATTTCCAGCATTATCACAAACAATTTCATCTGATCTGAATGTAAATACATAATTCCATTTATCTGATGATAAAGACGTTGAATATTCATTACTTAAAGAAATACTAAATAAAGTTCAGTGATTCTTTTTTTTTTATAAGAATCACAAAATTGTAACAAACATAATACAGGACAAACTGATACAACACTAAATCAAATCTGGTATTTTGAAATTCCCATTTCTAGTTGCCATGCCCCTACAGTGAGTTCCTGTTGCCATGGCCTCACAGCGAGTTCCTGTTGCCATGGCCTCACAGCAAGTTCCAGTTGCCATGGCCTCACAGTGAGTTCCAGTTGCCATGGCCTCACAGCGAGTTCCAGTTGCCATGGCCTCACAGCAAGTTTCAGTTGCCATGGCCTCAGCGAGTTCCAGTTGCCATGGCCTCACAGTGAGTTCCAGTTGCCATGGCCTCACAGCGAGTTATTTTCAGACAGACATGTAAATATCAGTTGTTGACTACTCATGAAGGAAAGATGAAACTGATGCTACACAATAGTTAAATTTTCATCTACTGCATCACACTGAGAGATTTTCCCTGAGATGAAATAAATACTGTACTCTTGATAGAACATGTTATTATAATTCCCCGAGATGAAATAAATGCTGTATTCTTGATAGAACACATTATTATAATTCCCTGAGATGAAATAAATACTGTACTCTTGATAGAACACGTTATTATAATTTACTACAGAAGTTCTTTGAATGCAAAAATAACAAGAGTTAGTTGATGGGACAGATGCTTTACTGGCTCCAAAGAATTTCTGGGAACTAAAGATCAGTCCATTTATTCATTTAAACTGCTGAATCTTGAAACCATTTCTGATAACAAGATTTTCAAATTAACTGCTGTGGTGGATATACTGGATGTCAGATTGGTACCATTTTCATTTAGAACCAACAAGACATCATAGGCTGGTGTGTCTTCCAAAATCACTTATAACTCTATAGGTTGGTGGGTGTGTCATCCAAACTCACTTCAAACTCTACAGGCTGCTGTGTCAGCCAAAATCACTAAAACTTTAGGCTGTTGTGTCATCTAAAATCACTTAAAACTCTATATGATGGTGTGTCATCCAGAATCACTTAAAACTCTATAGGCTGGTGTGTCATCCAAAATCACTTATAACTCTATAGGTTGGTTTTCTTGTACTACTCTTGACTGAATAACTATTTTTAATTATGGGTCAGTAAAATGTAAATGGAAAACTACCAGAAAAAGATCTTGTCACCAACTGCCCATAAAATAATAGTCAATGAGTTATTATGCATATTTAATTTAATTGTTTGTTTGTTAGTTTTAAATTTTTTAATTTCATTACATGCTATTGTAATGTAACTTTGTTTACTGGATTTGATATTGTCCATAATTTGAGTTCAGTTCTGTTTGACCTGTTATTTTTTTTTATTTCATTGACATAAAACTAATAACAGAAATACTGTATCTAGTTGCTTACCTCATTTCAGAATCAGTGACAGTTTTGGTAAACAACTTTTTAAACTATTATTTTTAATCTTTCTCAGAGTAAGAATTATTAAGTTAAGTCAAGGTCATACCTGGACTACATGACAAGTAGCCATATATCAATTGATAACAAACTTATATTTTTTCCAGAAGAATGAACTTTTGACCCTCATCTGGAATCTGTTTTGCACCTTAATTAGCGTATAACTGTTGTTCTTTATAGAAGTTTGTCAGTTGGGCTCCAAACAATTGACACATTAAGTTGTTATTATGTTGTGACCAGTTTGGGTTGAATTTTTATTTTCTTCAAATTACTGAATTCAAGTGATTCTTTTCCCTGGAAATACACAAGTGCTCAGACAAAATTCTTGGATAATACATTTATTGGTAGTTATACTGAATTCAAAACTGGAGTAATATTTTCTGTGATTCAACAAAGGACTGTTGACACAGTGGCACTTCGCTGACCACAACAGACGTCATCGTCTTCCATTTTGGATTTCATCGGGACTTGAACTCAGTTTCATTCAGGACATTTTATTACTAGGGCTTCTATTTTTTAATTGGATTATTTCTGGATTTAATTCACAAAACGGTAAGTTTTTTTCTTAATTTTTCACATTGCATTGTAGGGAAATAAATTATTTGTTAAATTTTACAAAGCTTGTTGTCTTCACTCTTTTCTGTTACTTATTTCAAGAGCCTATACTCGTAACAGAATATTTAAAAAGTCATCAAATTTACACTGGTTGAAGATCATATACTCCCCTCAAAAAACACAACTAGAAAAGTGGATTTTTGGTAAAAGAATATTTTTTTTAATAACAGTTATTGAAACTGTATCACTTTTCTGGATCAAGCATTTACGGCCAAATTACAACAGGAAAAAAACTGCTAATCAATCCCCGTCTTGCCTACTTTTTTGAACCACCTCATTTTCTTTCACTGGACCGTTATTGTGATATTCAAAATAATTAAAAACTTTTTTTTCATTGCTTAATAAGAGTCAAAAGTGACAACCATGTCATTTTACATACAATCTGTCCATGAGCTCATAGCAGAGATCATGCTATTTTGAACCATGCAGTACAACACTGATTTTACGAAGGCAAACATCTTTAATGCAAAATATGAAACTCACCTCATCCCTTTCCTCCAGGTTGATGTGTCCATTCTCCAGGATGCTAACAACTGCTGACAGGTCCCCTCTGTTTATTTTCTCTCTCAGGACCTGTGATCTTAGATTCTCCAGTGCCATGGTTGCTGGTTTTCCGCTTTACTCTTTTATTAAGGGATCCACATGTATCATCAAATAATTATGAGAAATGGTGTACGTACATGTTCACCCTATTTGTAAATGAATGTGACCATTTTCATTCTTCCATTCACTCTTCATATCACTGATAGAACTATCATCATACCTGAAAATATAAGTATGAGACTTATTTCATGAAGATTGAGGACTCAAGCTTTCTCATGAAAAGTCCTTCATTTTTCAAATGTTTATAGTCAGAGTAGGCACTATTTACATGAATTTAATAGAATTAACTAAAACAATTTCATGAACAAAAGTTTCTTCACCGAAGTGTAGATCTTTCTGTGAAAAAGGCATATTATTTTGGCAAAGTAAGCATCTTTGTGAATAACCGCTATGTTAATGAATAGCCATTAAAGAACCTCTGTCAACACAAATTCCCAAAAATCATGCACTATGAAGCGACACTGTCACTTCTTCAGCAATACTAAAATTTATAGAAGTATACAAAAACAAGTTGTCATGATAAATTGATGGTGAACCCTTTATCCAATTCCATAATGCTAAGGTAATAGATTACAACAGTACATTTGCATTCTCTATTCAGTACTCTATTGCACATATAGCTTGTGGTAGCATTTACAGAAATAAAAAAAGAAGGCTTTTGATTTATGTATTACCTTGTAATGTTAAAATCTGCTCATCCACCATACTGATTTACACGGACTAGTATCAAAGAAAACTTTACAAGTAATAAATATATCTGTGTATAACATGCACTTTTTGGAACATTTATCAATCACATATATGTAGATACTTGTAGCCAGTACAATGTGGTCTTGACAACCATACAACTGGTAGCTACATGTATTACAGCTAAGTGCTACTTCTTGTGAACAGATGTTATGCCTCTTATCTATAAAACCAGCACATTTATGCAAGGGCATATCTAAACCGGTCATTTTTAGGTCAGACAGCCAATTTTGATTCAGATTAAACTGGGGCTGTCAAGCCCCTATAAAAATGGGGCCATCAAGCCACTATAAAACGGGGGCTGTCAAGCCTCTAAAAACTGGGGCCATCAAGCCACTATAAAGCTGGGACTGTCAAGCCCCTAAAAACTGGAGCTATCAAGCCCCTGAAAACTGGGGTTGTCGAGCCCCTATAAAAATGGGGCTGCCAAGTCCTATGACTTCAGTTCTTCTGTTATGAGAAGGTATAAAAAAAATGCTACCTTCTATGCTTAAATGTCAACATGGGATCAAAAGAACTGAAAGCAAGAATAACTTTCAAGGATTGCACCCATCCTGTTCAAATAATGACTTGTTTCAAACAGCATCTTGTAGACTATGTACATGTGTCACCCTTCCCTCACTATGACGCCACTACTCCATACTGTTTGTTATGTATATTAAATTTAATTGTTTGTTTGTTAGTTTTAATTTTTTTAATTCCATTACATGCTAATGTAATGTAACTTTGTTTACTGGATTTTATATTGTCCAGAACTGAGTTTAGTTCTGTTTGACCTGACTGAGTTTTTTTATTGATAAACACCTAATTATCAAAACAGTATCTAGTTTCTGACCTTGATTCAGAACCAGTGACAGTTTTGGTAAACAATTTTTTTAAAAATTTTTTTAATCTTTCTCAGAGTAAGAATCATTAAGTTAAGTCAAGGCCATACCTGGAGTACATGATATGAAACATGTGTTTATTGTTACAAACTTCTAATTTTTCTAGAAGACTGGCCTTCATCCGGGAATCTCTTTTGCATCTTAAACTAGTGTATAACTGTTGTCTTGATAGAGATTGTTGAGTCGGGCTCCAAACAAATGACACATTAAGTTGTCATTAAGTTGTGACCAGTTTGAGTTGAATTTTTTTACTTTATGGAATTCAAATGATTCTTTTCCCTGGAAATGCATAAGTGCTCCTACAAAATTCTTGGACAAAGACATTCACTGAAATTTATATGGAATTCAAAACTGGAATATTTTCTGTGATTCAACAAGGAACTGTTGACACAACAGTACTTTGCAGACTACAACAGACGTCATCGCCTTCCATTTTGGATTTCATTGGGATTCGAACTCAGTTTCATTCAGGACTTTTTTTTACTAGGACTTCTATTTTTAATTCTTGGATTATTTTTGGATTTGATTCATAACACCGTAAGTACTTTTTTCTCATTTTTCACTTGGTATTCAAGGAAATAAATTATTTGTTTAATTTTACAAAGCTTGTTGTCTTCACTCTTTTCTGTTACTGTTTGTAAGAGCCTAGACTTGTAATAGTTCAAATAACGACTTGTTTCAAACTCTATCTTTCAGACCAGAACTTTCCAACCTTTCTTGGACAAGACCCTAAAAATAGTTTTTCTGAGCCTCAAGACCCCATTCCCACATTTTGACAAGTCTTGCCACCCTAAAAATAAAATCCTGGCAACCTTACAGAACATCCCTGTGACCTTGAATTGGGTCATGACCTGGGGATCAGGAATCACTGTTTTAGGCCATATACAATTGTACCACCCTTCCCTCACAAAACTCAACAACACCATACTGTTCAAATAATGACTTGTTTCAAAATGTATCTATTACATAAGTACATGTACCACCCTTCCCTCACCAGGTGTCAACTACACATACTGTTCAAATAATGACTTGTTTCAAAGGTATCTATTACACTATGTACAAGTACCACCATTCCCTCACCATGACTCAACTACACACACTGTTCAAGTAATGACTTGTTTCAAACTGTATCTTTTAGACTATATTCCCTCCCATGGGCCTGGGTTGCTGTTTGCAAAGAATAATTTGACCCTTCAACTTGACTACAAAATGGACTGGTAAATTAACATGTTCATTTAATCCCACCCAGTGACTGATGAGATCAATCGAGAGTCAGGTTGTGGTTTTGTAACTTTTCATTTTTCAGCACCTACATATATAAATAATGGACAATTTGTACAAGATGAGGTGTCTGTAGACAACAAATGCTATTAAAACTAGACAACTGATCTACTGCTACAATATAATATGCACAAGGCTTTATGGATGTGTACAGAGAGGATTCATATAAACTGTAGTAATGAACATGGGTAAAACATAATAGGTAGGTATAAGATAACAATGTTGTAAAAAGCAGTAGTACTGAATTAAATAAAATCATACAAATGACTGTTTCTGTAGATGTTGACTATGAAGCGTTCTGAAAGCTTGGCATTCATCTGATTCTATATTAGGTGGTATGGAATTCCATAGTTTGGCTCCAGAAAAAGCAAAACTCTTCTTATAAAACTCAGAATTTGGTTTAGGTAAATATAACTTGTTGTTTGAGAGGGATCTTAATTCATACATATGTACATTTTTAACAAATTTAAAATTACATTTAAGATAATCAGGAGCCAAACCATGTAAGGATTTATAGACTAATAATCCCTTCTGAAACTGAGTTCACTGCTGAAAAAGAAGTCACTTTAGGGTTTTAAAAAGATTTGTTGATGGTCAGTCTAACTTAGCATCAAGAATAACTAGCTGCTCTTTTTTGAAATTTCCATAATTTTTCATGATTTTCTGTACCACTATTACCCCAAACAGAACAATAATATTCTAGGTGTGGCATGATATATGCACTGTAGAATATTTCTCTCTTCTTCAGGGAGATGAGATTTTATTTTGTTCAAGCGATAAAGCAGTGAGTTAACATTTTAATGACCTTATCAACTTGTATTTTCCAGCTTAAATTATTGTCAATCATGATGCCAAGTAATTTTTCATTTTCAGACTGTTGTATATCCATTTCTTTTATCATTAATTTGACATCATTTTTCTCAGCTTTTACTACTGCTTGACTAACTATGATCATGGCTTTTGATTTGGTGGCATTTATCTTCATACCTCTGACTGTACACTAGTTATTTATTTTTACCAAATCTTTATTTAATTTAGTGCTGAATATCATGGCCTGTTGATCCAATGTTAATGTTGTGTCATCTGTGAACATGTTGGTAGTGGACAGCTCAATGTGACATGGTAAATCACTGATGTACAGCAGAAAGAGTAATGGTCCAAGAACTGATCCTTGAGGAATACCTAATACTTTATCAGTTTCTCATTTGAAAGTTTATTTAAAATAGAAACTTGTTGTCTGCCTTCAAGATAGATTTGAAACCAAGTTAAACTTTCATGGTTAACCTGATATATGCTGAGCTTTTCCAGCAGGGGTTTGTGATTTACATGATCAAAAGCCCTTGTAAGGTCAAGAAACACTGTCTGTAAGGTTACCCTATCTATTGCTGTTAGCCAGTCTTCCACTATACTAGTTTGTGTAGTCTGGCATGAATGTCCTTCACAGAAGCCTGAATGTCATCAATGTAGTAAATTAAATGAATCCACATAGTTTCTAAATTCATCACAAACATGTCTATCTAATATTTCTGAAAGTGATGTTTAACTTATATAGGTCTATAGTTATTCATAGAAAGATCATCCTTCTTATATATTGGGGTTACTTTGTCAGTTTTAGCCTGTTTGGAAAAAACACCTGTGGAATACTTAGATTGAAGATATACACAAGTGAAGGTGCAATCAACTGAGATAAGAGTTTTAGGAATTCAGCACTTACCTAGACCTGTAGCTGTTCTGACATCAAGTTGGTCTAATTTATTTAAAATGAATTCAACACTTATTCTAGGTATTTTGAAGCACTTACTACTGAGTTGTGAAGAAATATTCTCATTTAATACATCACTAGAGAATCTTTCATGAGCTGTGATATCCACAAGCGTTTCGTTTATATTACCAAAATAATCATTGAGTGCATTTGCTATTTCAATTGGTTCTTGCATAGTATCACCATTTTTTGTCACTAATACATGTAACTGGCAAGTTATTGACAGATTTGCCTCTCAAATCATGAAGGTTTTTCTGAGTTGTCTAGGGTTCGTTTTTGTAATACTATCTGATATTTCAATGGAATAGTAAGTTTTCCTTGCCTTTTGAATCACTGACTTGACTCTGTCTCCATAATCCACAACTGTCAGAGTCTTTTAATTTATGAAATCTACCCCTTGTCTTAATAGCATTCTGTATATCACCTGTAATCCAATTTGGTTGATTTTGTTGCTTGACTCTCTTAAAATTAATAGGAGTATGTGTGTTCAGGGTGCAGTAAACATATCTATCCAGATATCAAAAGCATCTGATGGGTCATCCAAAGATTCAGTTACTGACCAAGGAGTATCTTTCAATTCTCTATGGAATATTTGTTACTTGAACCTTTCATTATTCAATACTTAATATATTTGTGTTGCTATGTTTTACATTTTTGACTTAATTTTTGTGTACAGTATATAGGATAATGATCACTTATGGAATATTGGGGAACTGCAACTTCTATAACACTGTCATCATTGTTAGTATACCATTACATGTGATCAATTAGCATTTCAGACACCTATGCCATCCTTGTGGGTACATGAACTAGCTGTTGATAATTCATGGAATTCATGGTTTTAATATAGCTTTGACTTGTATCAAAAAGCAAACTGTAATTGAAGTCACCCACTAAACATTCTTCTTTGTTTCTATTTACAGAGTTTCAAGCTTATTTTGAAAAATAGTATACCAAGCATTGTCAGTGTTAGATGGTCTATATACACAGCCTAATACAAATGGTGTTTGGACATTATGTCTCATTTCTAGCCAAATTATTTCCATAACAATTTTCCTCAAGATCATATCGATGTTTGAAAGAAATGCCATCCTTAATGTAACAAAGAATTCCACCACCCTTTTGGAAAAGTTAGTCTTTTCTTGGAAAACTGTAATTGGAAATTTTAAGATCATCATCATGAAAAAGCTGATATAAGTTTCAGTGAATGCAAAAATATCAATGACTGAATTATTTCCTGAAAGAAGTACCTTGATTTCATCTACTGGTAGTTTTGAAAAAAGATAATGGATGTTCATACCTTTTGAGACCTGTTTGCTTGAACCACTGATCCTGTGAGAATTTGAAGCTTTGATGGTTTTGAGATGAATAATATGGAATATCTGAATTAATATTATGAGCATGAACATATCAAAAGGTCAGTAAACAAATATCGAAACTGTGGATTACATGGCAGACTGTCTATCAACTGCACCATCACTTCTCCCTAATAGATTAGACAGAGATTGATAATCATGAATGCACTATTTATTCACGGAATACCAATTTTTATAACAGCAGCAATAATAATGCTTTATTTTAAGGGGTGACAAAATTAGTTATAAAGAAACAGAGCCCTCTGTATGTATAATATTAACAAAAAGATATATATATAAATGGCACAGCCACACCTAACCACTTTACATACGCACATACATTTTCACATGAATATACATGTACACACTTTAACTGATAATATAACAAAATACACAGATAAGCATGTGAAATATAATCAACTCCAGATATGGGGCAGGCAAAAGATCCAACTTCACTATACGCTTGCACTGACAAGGTACAACTGCTGGTCAATATTCCCTGCCTTACATGAATGTATAGGAATGAGTCTATGAATAAATTTACATGCAATTGTCTGCGGTAAATATACTAAAAATTAAACTGTTATATTTCCCCCTTTGTAAAAGGATTATACAGTCTGAGCATGGTTGTTGTTTGGAATTTTGTTCCATATAAGGGTGTCTCAATAAAGAAAGAATCTTTTCAAGAGTTCTTTGTTTTGCTTTGGTAGTTTGTAGTTATTGGAAACGTGAAAAGGTGGTGTTGATACATACTATGGGATTTTGTTTTCTACAGATCATGAATTTCAACAACCAAATATGTAATTATTAATCAGAGAAAACAAGGACTCCTCCCTTTCCTCCTTTGTGAAAGCCATCAGGATACACCGTACATTCTATATTAGATAATTATAAAAAAACAAAACAATAAAAAACAGAAATACATGTACTCATAAAACCTTATGTAAAAATCAACATTTTCAATTCACATGATCAGGACAGTGGTGGTGTACACATTTAGCTAGAGACCTTGCTGTTCTAGTAGGGACATTGTTGTTTTACACTACTTTGAACAGGAAATGACACAAGTTGATGCTGTATACAGATTATAAGGCTTTCATTGACCTAATGGTGGGAGGGTAAGATACTGATCTGAGAAAAATTAATACAACTTCACTCTCTTTGCTGTATGTTTTGGTGCAATTACAAGCACTGGTGTAACTATTTTGACTGAATCGCCCTTAGTGTGGACTTTGACCTTACATATCTTTTATACAAGTCCATATTAGATATTTTGACTGAATCGCCCTAAGTGTAGACTTTGACCTTACATGTCTTTTATACAAGTCCATATTAGATATTTTGACTGAATCGCCCTAAGTGTGGACTTTGACCTTACATATCTTTTATACAAGTCCAAATTAGAAAAGCTCCCAATTTTGCCAGAGATAAATCTTCTAGTAAATTTATTGTTGTTTTAGGGTTTAACTGCACATATAAACACAATGCTGGCCAGAGAGCACCGATGAAAAACAAATGTCCAAAACTGTGAAGAAAAGAATTTTTAAAAAAAAACATACAAGAAGACTGTAAAACACGTAAAATCATTCAAACATAAAATAATTTTTTTTGCAGGTATATAAACCCCACTCCCTCAAAAAGAATATGATTTTCTGTTCTAACATGTACATACACATGATGGGAATTTTGCATGTATATAAACCCCACTCTCTCAAAAAGTATATGATTTTCTGTTCTAACATGTACATACACATGATGGGAATTTTGCTTTTAGCTAAAGAAACCTAACTATTCTAGTATGTACACAGACACGATGGCAACATTGCTGGTGTTCACACTAAGCCAAGTATGTACATACACACAATGGCAACATTGCTGGTGTTCACACTAAGCCAAGGTGTATATACTCATGATGGCAACATTGCTGGTGTTCACACTATGCCAAGTATGTACATATGCATGATGGCAACTTTGCTGGTGCTCACTCTATGCCAAGGCACACATACACATGATGGCAACATTGCGGTGCTTGTACTAAGCGAAGTATGTACATATGCACGATGGCAACACTGCTGGTGTTCACACTAAGCCAAGGTGTATATACTCATGATGGCAACATTGCTGGTGTTCACACTATGCCAAGTATGTACATATGCATGATGGCAACTTTGCTGGTGTTCACACTAAGCCAAGGCACACATACACATGATGGCAACATTGTCGGTGTTTACACTAAGCCAAGGCACACATACACATGATGGCAATATTGTTGGTATATGCACTTGGCTAATGAGAGCTAATTGTTCCAGTATGTACAGACACATGATGGGGATACTGTTGGTCTACACACTTAGCATAAGAGAGAGCTAATTGTTCCAGGGGCCCAAGTTGGCTGAGTGGTCTAAAGTGCTCACCTCTACTGATCACTGCCATCTCACCACTATCTATGTGGGTTTGAGTCTTGGGCTTGGCTAAAATGTGTACGTGGGGAAAGCTTGCATATAGTTTCCAGTGGGTCACTGATTCTTACTGGGGTTTTGCTGGGTTCCAAAAGTTATACTGGCCACTATGTATAGCCTATAATGTGCTGAAAAATGGCATTAAACTCCAAAGCAATCAACCAACCAACTGTTCTAGTACAGTATGTACATACACATGTTGGGGACATTCTTGGTGTACAGGTAATTGTTATACGATATGGACATACACCACTAACTTGATAACTCGAACCTGAAAACTTGTGAATATGCTTATAACACGGGGTCAGGCATGGTTCCAATATTTTTACTAGAAAACAAAAAAATTTACCCTATTTGTTAAAATGATAAATATTGATAACTCAAATCCTGATATATCACTTGTTTAATTGTCAAAAACAGAAGATATGACCTGGAATTTTGAATCAATATTAAGAATTTCTCAACTTTTAATAGCCATATATTTTGTTAAATTTTCTTTCCAAACAACATTCTTAGTAGATCATAAATAAATAATCAACAAAACTTTGATAAATGAAAATGTCACTAAAGCCTACTGGAGGCAGCACTTTAATAAAAAACCAATTAAACAAGTTTTATCAATTGAAATTCATGTTTAGTTCTTTCATTAATTTCGGTAATGCAATGTGTCCTCTTATATTCAAATGTGAAATACATCAATCAACCCTAACAGCTATGTTAGTGAACACTTCTAATTAAGTGCTGACTGCGTTTTGACATGTCTGAATGACAGAAGTATTTGTTGTATTGTTGCAATGAATTAAAACTGGTGGTGGAATATAATAAAAATTAAAAGGCATGCAGATGCTACCTGCATAAAAGCTAAGCAGCCCAGATCATGTGTTAGGTCAAATCATTTCAACTGATCCAAGGAACACTTATAAATATTATTGTGTACATAATATAAGTAAACCACCATCTTTTTCAATACTCATGCACAAATCTGATCAACGATTGCAAGGCAAACAAGTGAAATGAATACTTTGTTACATCTGAAGCTTTGTGTCACATAGAGTCATTGTGGAGAAGCCAGTTTCCATGAGGATAAAAAGACTATTACTGCCAATGAAATCACAGCATCAATATTTTACTAATAGAACAATAAATATTGACATTTGTTTCACAAATTATATATATATATATATATATATCTCTATATATATATATATATATATATATATATATATATATATATATATATAATACCATCTGTCATATCTACACAAAAATTCAAAATACTGAACAACATTTTCATACTTTCTGACAATATACTTTATTCAGGGTTATGTTATATCCTTTATTGATATTTGATTTCCATTTTAATCTGTCCCAATCTAATAATAAGCTTGAAGAAGTTCCAAAAGAAAAACACATGCTGCTGACTAACAATGTCATGGTCAGTTAATTAAAACAAAGAGGGTGGGGGTGGGGTGGCTTGAAAAGATTACTGAGTAGAATGAACTGGCATTTTCAACCTATTATACTGTTGAAGGTCATATGATTTCCATTATAACCATCTATATACAGCGTATACATGCTGTGAAATAAGTCTCGACTACAAGAATGATTCTGCTGTTTTAATTATGGTGGCCCCTGAATTTTTATTTTGAAATATTCCAATCAGAAATTAGAAAATCCTCCTTTCCAGATTTTCTTCTCTCATTCTATTCATATGCAGAATATATGTTACTGTATCAGGACTGTGATTTTATCCATTTTCTTTACCTTACTGGATGTCATCCTGATCATACAAAAACTTGCTTTTAAGTGTATTTAGGAATAATAAGTACATGTATTTGGATTTTCAAACATATATGCATCAACAAAGAGCTGTCAAGTAAGTTTTCATTTCTTACATTTTCATAGGAATCAATATGTATTCTGTTCTTTGCTATAAAATTTGTATTTTGACTATCTGTTTAGATAGTTGACAGCACATACTGGTCAGAGGTCTCGCTAGGATTTTAAAACTAGGAGTCCAGGACTCCCATTTTGGTAAAACTAAGCGTCCCACCAGCAAAAGTTGCAGTCCCCTCCCAGAAAGCTATGCAAATTAGAAGAACTATTGGTTGCCATCGAGTTTAATTTTACATTCTTTATAACACTGACATTGCTCTTGTCTGTCCATCAGAGTGAGACTGAATTTTGTCAATCCAAGAAAGTTCTTATTCCAAGCACTAACCTGGGCATCACACACTTTCTTACACTTGGCTACTGTCCCATCCCAACTAACAGTTCTAGCAACTTTAGCTTTCTCCTGAATCTCATTACAATCTTCGTCAGTTTGCCGTTTAACTCCAAAATACTATCCAAATTTGTGAATGGCATTTTGTCTAAGTCTCAAACATGTCTTGATTCTGAGGTCACATGCACTGCTTATTCCGCTACACTTGGAAATGAACACAATTATGAAAGCTGAAGTTGTTTATTTGATGTACTCTTATAAATGACCACAAGTACATCTCTGGGTCTTTATTTTTTGTGGGGGGGGGCACCAGACAGATGCCCCCCCCCTCCAACTTAGCCACAAAAAAAAAGTATTTTATGTTTATGTGTGTCCCCCTAAGGTGTGTTGCACTGTTTACTTTAAAAACAGAATTTGGATCAAAAATTTATTTTAAAGGCAAATTTTTGACAGGGTATTTATTTCTCTAGTGTATCTAAAGGTTTTTTCATCCGATCAAATTTCAGTCATTTAATCGAAATCCCTCTCCTTTTGAAATTTAGTGACCTTTGCCAAGGGTCCCTAAGTCCTATGTTTGCTATCTGTATAATGCTATATTGTGTGCTTGCTATAGATTTTTGTGTGAGGACGGCAATTTATCAAATTTTTCCAAAGTTTTTTCCTACTAAATTACATTTTTAATAATTTTAAAAAAATAAAAAATAAAAAAATTTTTAAAAAAATTAAACTTTGGAAATGTCATTTTCCATTTCCATGTTGAATTTTGAAATCCCTTCTTAGATTTCTATTTGGAATGAGAGACGGTTGCACCTGCATAAAATAAAATAAAACCTACTGTTTTTTATTTGCATGTACTTTGGGTGAGAAGTCTCTCATTTTCTTTTATGGGAGTTATTGGGAAGGGGTAGGAAACATCTGGTTAATGAGCCACATTCCACTTAATTTCTTTATGCTTCTCTTAATGTTTTAGGATGCATCCGTATTCCCGATTTAAACCCTATTATACTTCTATTTCCACCAAATAAGGCCACAATCAGCCTTCCTTTAGTGTATATTATCTATACTATGCGCCAAAATTGAAGCCACAGTTCCAAAATATTGTATAAAAATAAAAAAAAATTGTTACTACTATTGGTTAGAATGGGTAGCCCTTTTGGCTTTGATATTCCTATTTCCCATGGATATGTACTGTGTGTCCATTTCCTACACATGGAATTTTCTGAGGCTCTTTCACAGGCCTGTCCACTTCACGTAGCGCCTTATGACTTAGCCCTGTGACGTCGATATCTCATACTTCTCCCATGCGTAGGTTCCCTGTCCCTGTTATCTTGGTTAAAAATATCTTCCAAAAAAAAAAAAAAAAATTTTATTCCCTATGTTAGGTGTTAGTTCGCTATAGGGTTTCCCATTATTTACTTGTTGGTTAATGGTTAAGGTATCTTTGTTAAGTTATAAAATCTTAGAGAATTAAGACATATAGTTCATAGGGTCAAATTTGTTTGGTGTTTCGGAGGTGAGAGATGAGGTTGGGGCTCCAGCCCGCGCTTAAGCTGGTACATACCCTACTTGGGTTGTAAACCGAAGCTCCACCCCCCCCCTTTTGTCTCATCTGTCATTTTTGTAGTTTATTTTTAATTATGATATGTAGGACGAAGGAGTATATATTCTATTCATTTTATTTCAAATTTAACAATTTCAAGGTTCAATTTAAAATACATACACTATACGGCCAGGTTTGTTGGTTTCCCCGAGTTGGTAGATGAGGGTGGGGCTTCAGCACACGCTTAGGCTCGTACATACCCCTACCTGGGCTGTAAACCGAAGCTCCCGCTCCCATCTCTTTCTGCCTCTAAATTCAATCACTGTAAATATCAGTTACTTTTCCACCCAGCCGCCAGTCAAAGCCTTTGAACTTGCCCCCCCCCTCCAGCTATTGCATCATGTTCTTTTGATGTACTCTTATCATGGCAACATGTACATCAAGAGGTCTTTCAGCCACTGAATTCTATCATTGTAAATATCAGCACATTTTCCCACCCTTCCACCAGTCAAAGTCTTCGAACTTTCTGCTCAGTTATTGCCTCATGTTCTTCTGATGTACTTTTATAATGACAACATGTACATCAAGGGGTCTTTCAGCCACTGAATTATGTCATTGTAAATATCAGCCCAGCTAACTTATCAATACATTTTCTCACTAAGCAGGTGGCTGAAAGCAGGACTGGCAAGTCTTTGAATTTTGCCGCCCACCTATTACATGCGTACGGAGGACTCCTGCCTACTAGGTGATTTGCTGCGTCCCAGATAAAAAAATCGGCATCCAAATTAGCGTGATTATGTGTTTCCGAGACCTCTGCTGGTAATGATTAATGTACACATTTTCTGCTTTGAATGGCTTGCACTGAACACATGGCCAATGCTTTGTCTACCATGATATGTTTGGAGTAACAAAGTCTAGCATGAAACAATAAATGACATTCTCAACAACTCTGCTTCTAATGAACTGAATGATGCTTATTATTTCATGGATTTTTTTAATTGAAATGTAAATAAAGTTTTTAATGGTGTTCAATATTCTAATTTTGTTCACATATGTCTACTTGGTAAATATGCTATCCTTAATTAAAGAACCGAACTCAATTTGATGTAAATGTAACTTGCATATGATTCAAGCACCATTGTTCAGTAATGTCTGTAAAACAGAATAATTGCAATGAAGCCCAAATTTATACAACACCTGTAAAACAGATTTATTACAATCCTGCCAACATTTATTTAACACCAGTAAAACAAAATAATTCGGCAAAAAAAATCTTAGTGTTTCTGGTCGGCTGACCATCCTTGTTTTTCGTTGCTGACCCTCGCACTTTTAGCCCCTCCTCCCCCAACCCTGACCCCACCCTGAAAAAAAATTCCTGAAATTGATTTGTGCATCAGATTGAGCCAGTTTTGCCCAGCACTTCAAGCACTTAGAACATAATATATATATATATATATAGTTACGTGTATGTAATTAAATTGCTTGTGCGTTAGTTTTAAAATTCTTTTTAATTTTATTTTTTTGTTTCATTACATTTTATTGTAATGATAATTATCATTGGATTTGAGTCTCTTTTCGGAAAATTGGCTTCACCTGATTAGATTATAAGTTACTTCAGCACTATTTTTAGTTCAATGATTTTGTGAACATCGAGTGAAGACGACGGGCTACTGCCAAGGTCATTTTCGGCTCACATGTTAGCTGAATTGTAACAGCCTTTCTTTTTATTTATTTCCAGTGTGAAAATTTGATTCTTAGATAGGGCTATTCTAGCTACGTGACAATTGTCATTATTTTTATTGCGCTGTTCAAGTTAGAAATCACGTAGCCTGTCACGTGAACTACCATGTGACCTAAAATCGAGACTTAAAACAGCCATTTTCTACTAGATCTATTGAGTTGTATTTTAAACCTTGAGGGCTCAAGAGGTTTTTATTACTGATGCCAAATTGTTTTGAATTTCATCTATTTTTGGAATTTAATAATTTATTCTCTAGAAAACTAAACAAGTGCTTCATATTTATAGAAGTTCTGGGAGAAAGAAATTCAGTGGAAATTTATTCTGGAGTTTAACGGAAACATAAACTGTGATTCAACGAGGATCTGTTACCATCAGTACAGACATCATCTGACGTCATTGCCTCCATACTGGAATTTCATCGAGATTCGAACCTGGATCCAATTAGAACTGTTAAGTGACAGGACTTATATTTTTCAATTTTAGGATTAATTTTTGGATTATATTCACAAACCATAAGTTTTATTTCCTATGTTTACATTGTTTTCTAGGGAAATAAATCATTTTTGTTAAATTTACAAAGCTTGTTGGCTTCACTCATTTCTTTTGTTACATTTGTACAAGCCTACACGTAACAAGAAGAAAATTGGGTTGCTCGTCCTTGGGATATTAGAATTTTGGCTAAAATATTTCAGAAAATTGTTTTTTGAAATTTAAATTCCCCTAGTTTTTAAATCCCAAGTACTATTTTACATTTTGTTTGAAATCTTTAGTGAAAACAATAGGCTTTTATTCACAATGTCATTAAAAGTGGATACTTTTCTTTCTAGTCCTACTCTGCAGCAGTGGGATAGTTTGAAGAAAGAGGAGTTGCTTGAACTTGCCAGAAAGTACGAACTTTCTGAAGCAAAATTTTCCTTAACAAAACAAGAAATTAAAAATATTTTGATTCAATATTTGGTAGAGAGAATGTTCTTGATAAAAGTGTTTTGGCTTCAGTCAGTAAGTCAGTATCCGACTCTGACATGAAAGTTATGGAATTAAAAATGAAATACAAGATGGAACTGGAGTTAAGGAAGCTCGAGCTTCAGAAAGATGAAAGAGCAAATGTAGTTACAATTAGAAGAGAAGCAACTGCAATTGCAATTTGAGAAAGAGGAGAAAGAGACAGGAGAATGAGAAAGATAAACAATTACAATTTGAGAAAGAGGAGAGAGTGAGAGAGACAGGAAAGAGAGAATGATAAACAAAGGAAATTGCAATTTGAAGAGGAGAGAGAGAGAGAGAGACAGGAGAGAGAGAAAGATAAACAAATGCAATTAGAAGAGGAGAGAGAGAGATAGATGCAAAAAGAGAAGGATGAAAGGGAATTTCAAATTAGAATGAAAGAAATAGAGCTGGCAAGTGAAAAGCATGATCTCACTTCACAAACAAATTCAAGTTTTGACATTACAAGAAATATCAGGTTAGTGACCCCTTTTGGAGAAAAAGAAGTAGACAAATATTTTATTTATTTTGAAAAAGTTGCTGAAAATTTGAAATTGCCAAGGGAGCATTGGACTCAATTGTTGCAATGTGTACTTTTTGGCAAGGCCCGAGATATTTATGCATATCCCAAATGCTCTTATTTCTAAGAGGTCAAGGTCATGGTCTTGTATTTAAAGCAATACATTTGTTGGGTCTCATAAACCCCAGTCTGATTTTATCATGGAGAATTATGAACCATTCATGTCGAAGGGTTCTATATCACTCTTGGGTGATTTGGCCAATCCTATCCCTATTAAAATTTTAAGGGATACAGGAGCTTCTCAGAGTTTTTTATTATCAGGTACTTTGCTTGAGAAGTCCTATTCTAATGAGAGTGTTCTCATTCAGGGAGTAGAGTGCGGCTTTGTTAATGTTCCTCTCCATTCTGTAAATTTGTCATCAGACTTAGTTTCAGGACCTGTGACAGTCAGTATAGTGTCTACTTTACCAGTTGAGAGCATTCATTTGTTACTAGGCAATGACCTAGCTGGGGACAAGGTTGTGGGTAATCCACTTGTAACTGACAAGCCTTCTTTGAATCAGAAAGTTGATCCTATTGAAAAAGAATACCCTGATTTATACCTAGCTTGTGCAGTTACCAGAGCTATGTCAAAGAAAGCTCTTGAGAATGATTCTGATAAGGAAAATATTCCTTTAGCTGACACATGTATTGGTCAGGCTTTTGATGAGGTCATTTTCACTCCTAATTTGGATCAATCAAAAGATATTGATCACAGTGATCCTCTTTTGTCTACTCATTCTCTTTTATCTAATCAGGGTGATAAACGACAATCACTTGTTGTCGAACAGGAAAAAAGATCCCGAGATCTATTTGTTTCAGAGGGTCATTAGTGAAACTGAAGCCACTGAAGTACCTGTCTGTTATTTCATTAAAAATGGAATTCTTATGAGAAAATGGAGACCTCCCAAGGTACCTGCTGGTGACGAGTGGTCAGTGAACTATCAAATTGTAGTTCCAAAATTTTACAGACAGGAAATACTTAGTTTGGTGCATGAAACTCCTCTGGCTGGTCATTTAGGGATAAATAAAACTTATCACAAGATCTTGACTCACTTTTATTGGCCAAAAATCAAAAATGATGTTTGTAAATTTTGTAGATCTTGTCATACTTGTCAAATGGTAGGAAAACCCAATCAGAAGATACCTAAGGCTCATCTGCAACCTATTCCTGCATTTGACGAACCATTTAGCAGAATTATGGTAGACTGTGTTGGTCTCTTACCTAAAACCAAGTCAGGCAACCAATATTTATTGACCATTATGTGTGCGTCAACTTGATTCCCAGAGGCAATTCCTTTGAGGAATATTAAAACCAAAACCATGGTAAAAGCTTTGATAAAGATTTTTTACTCAATTTGGCCTTCCAAACTCTGTCCAATCTGGTCAAGGGTCAAATTGTATGTCTGGAATTTTCCAGCTTGTAATGCTTGAATTTGGCACTCAGCAATTCAAGTCAAAAGTGAAATTACGGTTTCACAGAACTTTACTTGAAAGAAGTTTTGAGTCTTGTGATAGACTTCATTCTCTCTTGCTCATTCTTCAAAATTTTCTTCAAATTAGGTTTTATGGCCCTTACAAAGTAAAGAAGAAAATGAATGAGTTAAATTATAATAATAGTACTCTGATCTAAATAAATTAATGGAGTACTGGTATACTGGAGGAGATAGCCAAGTAAATCATGCAATTAATTTAGTTGTACCTATCCCACCAGCTGAGGATTTAAGTGAAGAAATTCAATTGAACTCTGTTAACCTTGGAGCAACAAATATTAAGAATTCGGAAATTATGAATAATCTGGACCTGAAACTTTTACATTTGCAACAACAAGAAAAGAATGAACTTAAACAGTTATTATTCGAATATGAGCACATGTTTCTGGATATTCCTACAAGGACAAACAAAATTTTTCATGACATTTAAACTGTAGATTCAAAACTTGTTAAACAACACCCATACAGGATGAACCCTCTCAAACAGGAATACTTGAAAAAGGAAATTCAATATTTGCTGGAGAACAATTTCATAGAGCCCAGTAAAAGTGACTGGAGTTCACCATGTATACTTGTTCCGAAACCAGATAAAACTTTCCATATGTGCACTGATTATAGGAAGGTGAACAGTGTGACAAAAACAGATTGATTTCCATTACCAAGAATAGATGACTGTATTGATAAAATTGGAAATGCCAAGTACGTCACCAAATTTGACCTTCTGAAAGGATTTTGGCAAATTCCACTAACGGAAAGGGCAAAGGAAATTTCGGCATTTGTGACTCCAGATGGACTCTATCAAGATAAAGTAATGCCGTTTGGGATGAAGGGTTCCCCAAGTATGTTCAACGCTTGATGAATATGATTATCTCTGGACTAGATAATTCTGATGCTTACATTGATGCCATCTACAACGACACCTGGAAACATCTAGCAACAATTTGGAAATTCTTTGACAGACTCACTGATGCAAATTTTGACAATTTATCTAAAAGTGAGTTCTGCCGTGCTTGTGCAACTTTTCTAGGACATATTGTGGGACATGGTCAAGTTAAACCTATAGATGCTAAGGTCAAGGCTATCTCTGATTTCCCTGTGCCTGTCAGTAAAAAGCAACTGATGCGATTTTTGGGTATGGCCGGATACTATCGAAAGTTTTGTTCCAATTTATCTAATATTGCTGAACCTCTGACAAACTTGTTGAGTAAGAAAAACAAGTTTCTTTGGACTGAAAAATGTCAGGAAGCTTTTAATAGGTTAAAAGCCATACTCAAAAGTGCACCGGTTCTCACAGCTCCAAATTTCAATCAATCTTTTAAATTATCTGTGGATGCAGGTGATGTTGGGGTTGGAGCAGTATTGATTCAAGAAGATAGAAATTGTGTTGATCACCCAGTTTGCTATTTCTCTAAGAAATTAAATAAACACCAAAGAAATTACTCAACAACTGAGAAGGAATGTTTGGCTTTAATAATGGCGTTACAGCATTTCGAAGTTTACATTAGTTCAGCTCCTTCTCCAGTTGTTGTGTTTAGTGATCACAACCCCCTTACTTTCATCGACAAGATGAAAAATAAAAATCAAAGATTATTAAGGTGGAGTATGTTTTTGCAAGAATATAATCTTAACATCAGGCACATCAAGGGAAAAGACAATCTGATTGCAGATGCACTTTCCTGTGTATAGAACTATTATTTCATGTACACTTTGTATAATTCATAAGAGTTTTCTTATGCAATTTTATTTTACCTCATGTATAATTTACATATGGTAAAAAGAAAGCTTTATTACATAAGTCTTTGTTTTTCTTTATGGGGGATAGTGTTACATATATGTAATTAAATTGCTTGTGCGTTAGTTTTAAAATTCTTGTTTATTTTATTTTTGTTTCATTACATTTTATTGTAATGATAATTTTCATTGGATTTGAGTCTCTTTTCGGAAAATTGGCTTCACCCGATTAGATTATAAGTTACTTCAGCACAATTTTTAGTTCAATGATTTTTTAAACATCGAGAGAAGACGATTGGCTATTGCCAAGGTCATTTTCGGCTCATGTGTTAGCTGAATTGTAACAGCCTTTCTTTTTTATTTATTTCCAGTGTGAAAATTTGATTCTTAGATAGGGCTATTCTAGCTACGTGATAACTGTCATTTTTTTTATTGTGCTGTTCAAGTTAGAAATCATGTAGCCTGTCATGTGAACTACCATGTGACCTAAAATCGAGGCTTAAAACAGCCATTTTCTACTAGATCTATTGAGTTGTATTTTAAACCTTGAGAGCTCAAGAGGATTTTATTGTTGATGCCAGATTGTTTTGAATTTCATCTATTTTTTTGGAATTTGATAATTTATTCTCTAGAAAACTAAACAAGTGCTTCATATTTATAAAAGTTCTGGGAGAAAGAAATTCAGTGGAAATTTATTCTGAGTTTAACGGAAACATTATAAACTGTGATTCAACGAGGATCTGTTACCATCAGTACAGACATCATCTGACGTCATTGCCTCCATATTAGAATTTCATCAAGATTCGAACCTGGATCCAATTAGAACTGTTTAGTGATAGGACATATTTTTCAATTTTAGGATTAATTTTTGGATTATATTCACAAACCGTAAGTCCTATTTCCTATGTTTACATTGTTTTCTAGAGAAATAAATCATTTTTGTTAAATTTACAAAGCTTGTTGGCTTCACTTTTTTCTTTTGTTACATTTGTATGAGCCTACACATAACAATATATATATATATATATATATATATATATATATATATATATATATATATATATATATATACCCAAAAAAATATCTACTTACCTTAATTTTAAAACCAGTGCAATAGGAAACACATATTGGGGGGGGGAGGGAGGCCTTACAATGCAGCCTAAATTTATATAGCACCAGTAAAACAGAATCAGTACCATGCAGCGTAAATTTTTATATAACATCTGTAAAACAGAAGTATTACAGAACAGCCTAATTTATATTATTTTTCATGACTAAATGGATACATTTGTTGTCTGCAGATGCTCAGTCTCATATTAAGGATAAGCCGAAAAAAGTAAGTTTTAATACAAAGAACACAACTCCATTTCATATAATAGATAACCTTGAAAAAGTCAGCTTTAATACAAATAACACAACTCAGTCTCATATTATAGATAACAATGAAAAAGTCGTTTTTTTATACCCAAGAACACAGATAACCCTGAAAAAGTCAGTTTCATACCAAAGAAAACAACTCAGTCTCATATTAAAGATAACCCTGAAAAAGTCAGTTTTAATACAAAGAACACAACTCAGTCTCATATCAAAGAAAACCCTGAAAAAGTCAGTTTTAATAGCAAAGAACACAATTTAGTCTCATATTAAAGATAACCTTGAAAAAGTCTGTGTAAGACCAAAGAACACAACTCAATCTCATATTAAGGACATGTTCTGATAAAGCCATTATTTTAATACCAAAGAACAAAACTACAACAATTTTATTACAAAAAGGGCAACTTCCCTATAAAACAAGAATAAAATGATTTAATTTAAAAGTTCCCAATTCTAGGGATGGGAGACCCAAACTACTTTTTGGCACTAAAAAATTTCCAATTCTAGGGATGGGGGCCCAAATTATATATTGTTGGAATCATCTCTGGCTTATTAACTCCTATGCATACAAAAGAAACTATTAATAAATTTGCTTCCACTGAAACAAAATGACTACATGTATATTGGTCCTAATGTGTCAAAGGAAACTAAATTGCAGTGACATTAGTTGTCTGATAATTACATCTGCCGATAGTTAGTAGGTCCACAATGTCTATTTTATTATGGGTAACAGAAGGATTTGCACCAATTTCTTAATAAACTGGGCCTAAAACTCAAAATAATATGATTGAGCTTATAATTTCAGGCACTACCTAAATTTTTTCATTAAATACAACCTATCTTCAGAAATACCCCACCCCATCCCATTTTTTCAGATTGGATATGTGTGTACTTTCCCCCTAGATTTCCAGTTCTTAAACAGATCCTGGTTCATTCAAATTAATAGAATGAAATTAATTTGACTTCTGAAAAGATTCAACACTGTCTGACCACCAATAAATTGTCAGAGAAATAAGCAGAAATGAATTAACTTCTCAGCTGGATGATTTACATTACAACACCTTTTATCCAGATGTCAACCAGTCACACTTCAATGATCTGGATGCCAACCAGTCACACTTCAATGATCTACAGTTTACTCCCAACAGAGGATTCCTCATAAAATCATAATATCAAGACTCTGCAAGAACTGCCAGTCACTGACTTGGCATTCAAACAATAGTCTGTTTCAAATTATTACTTAATAAATTAATCAAATAATATTCATAAATATCACCTGATATTGGGACAGCTTCATGCTCATTGCATTCAAAAGAATAAATCTATTTAAGTTTATCACATATTTGTACAAGTTTTGCTTAAGAGCATACTAGCAAAAATCATGACTCCATCATTGTAACATTTTGACACCGACATCATCATCCACATATGCAATGCAAGTAAATCAAAATTTCTTATGCTGTCCTATAATATTAGCTTAAGTTCTGTGAATATTACAGTCCCTGAAACCAATCACTTCCTCTTTTATAACAGGAATTAGACTTTACAAAGAATATGGATGAAAAATCAATGCTCCTTATCTAGAAATGAAATCAGTCCTAAGACTGGATGCTGAGAATTTTTCATGCTGGAACTGATCATTAATCAACAAATATTAAAAAGGAATTCCTCAATCATCACTCATCCTTCATAAAGAAAACATAACTCTCTGAGACTGCTGTATAATAGAGATAATTCTGTTATGAGTCTATGCTCTTAAAATAAGTAACAGAAAAGAGTGAAGACAACAAGCTTTGTAAAACTTAAAAAATAATTTTGTTTACCTATATAAAAAAGTGAAAAATGAGAAAAAAGTTACGGTTTTGCAAATTAGATCCAAAAATAATCCAAGAAATAAAGACACAAGTCCTAGTAATACAAAGTCCTGAATAAAATTCAGTTCAAGTCCCAAAAAGAGATTTAAATTTGAAGGCAATGATGTGTCTGTTATAGCCTACAAAGTCCTGATGTATCAACAGTCTCTTGTTGAATCACAGAAATATTATTCCAGTTTTGAATTCAGTATACATTCCAATGAATGTCTTTATCCAAGAATTTTATCAGAGCACTTTTGTATTTCCAGAGAAAATAATCACTTGAATTCAATAATCTGAAGAAAATAAAATTCAGCCCAAACTGGGCACAACATAATACAACTTAAAGTGCTAGATGTTAAAGCACAACTGGTAAAATCTTCACAGTCACAAGATAATATAGTTCTCTGCTTGACCTCAAGGTCACAATTAGCATTTTCTAAAAACAACTATTACCGAATGGAAAATAACCTTCTAGCATAATCAAATGAGTCTTGTTTACTTAAAACATAATACCCAATAAAATTCACTTGGGAATCCCCAATGATGTAGAATGCTGGAAATCAACTAATTTAAGGTTTCATCAGATAAAGATGTAAGCCAAATTTGATTCTAACATCCTTCATAAAGTTGCAGTTTTAAACACGTTAATCCTGGTAGTGTTGCCAGACAAGGCATGAAGCTCACTCCATCTTCTCATAGATGCCAAGGAGAGCAAAATCAGTACTGAGTTTGAGGTCCTGGAATGACGTCTCATTCAATGGTTCATAAGAGGTTTCATTTAAAAAGAACAAAATAAAGATTCAATCTGGGCATGAGAGCTGGAGAGAGGTCTCTACAGCACAGAGTACTCAATAAGTTTGGCATGGTGCGACTTTTCATGCCCCGAAAGAGTTAAGCGTGTTGGAAATGGCAACTCTTAAACCATTTATAGCCAATACATAACATTCTTTGTTTTCATAAAGAAACGAATGGAAATCAGCAACAAAACTCAGAGAGACAGCTACATTGTTCACACACTATCATGTTTATTTGTATCCCCCAACCAATTTTAAAAGCAAAAGGCATGGAGGATATAAAAAAATGCACAAAACTTATTTATTTCATTCATCAATTTATAATTTCTAACCTGCCACCAGGTGGTCCCTCACACTATCAACTTGTTGAAGTTTTGAATTAAACAGGAGTTTCTTTAGTAACAAGGGACAAGTCTAGGTTTTCAAGCAAAAGATGTGATATACTTCACATTCTTTAACTATTCTCATTAATTTCTTAAATTTTGGAGTTACATCTCTTTGAACACATGTATACAAGAGTTCATCATATTTCTTTCTTACATTTATTTTGGAAATATTAAAATTAGACATTACAAATACTGGATGCAGACTATACAATTTTTACTCAAATGAACTATACAAGAAACCAGAAAAGGACACTGATCAGTCTGTCTGCATGTTTACACTGAGAAATTCTGTCTGATTTAAAATGCCAATAAGTTGCGTATTAGGGAACCCCTGATAACAATCAGGTTAGAAATTATAAATTGATGAATAAAATGACTAAATGTTTTGCATGTTTTATATCCATGATGATTTTTGCTTTTAAAATCAGTAGTGGGGTACAAACAAATGGAAGGGCATGCAAATACTATAGAACCAGTGTGCTTACCACTGCACCAACCACAGCATATTTTCCACATGGTATCATAGACTTTGGAGATATAATCCCACCTGGCCTGAATGATGCAACTGCCAACCTGGCCAGAAAACATGTTCAGGCGAAACATATATGACTAATGCATGGGATGGTTAAGACACAGTACTCTTGCCTTGGGGTTATGCTGCTTTCTATGTACATGTCAGCAGCTCAAATCCAAAGTCAATGGCCACTGAATACACAGGTGTTCTGACAGGGATTAATACTATAAAGTTGGTCTTCTAAAGGACTAAATGCCATGGATCAATAGAAATGGGATTAAAAATACCATCTGGATACAAAGAGCAGCTGAAATAAATGTATTAATTAGTAGAGAGTGCCTCATAATGTGCTGCATAAGAGCTGACACTCCAGTATGAATTGTGTCTTTATACAGTTGTTCTCTATCATCAGTCATGTCAGAAAAAAACAGGCAGAGAACAATTTGTTGGTCTAAATTATAAACAGTGATACAGTTGCAGGCCAGTATGAGTCGTGCTGCTTTCATGCAGCTGAATGGAGGTCTATTATAGCAGGAAGTTAAACTGCCTCATCAGAATAGTTAGTAAGGCTCTTTTATGAGTTATTGATTGTAAAAAAAGAGAATGAGTGAACTGAAGTTTTCTTATGGTATGTATAGTTGTTTCGATTCATAACTGATAATTATAAGACTTTCGACACGCTTTATCTGTCCATATCAATCAATGTTGACCAGTGCAAACAAATGCTGTGGTCATAACATCACTGACTGCTGCGTTCTCTTAAGAACTGTGAGTTTATGTCACTGCGTCATGGCAAAGTGGCGTCAAAACGGGAAAGAACGGTAGTATGTACTTGTAGAACATCCGACTCAAGTCGTGCAACACACACCCGCCAAGGACAGCACAGGTCGACTGCATCGCTGCGTCCTTGGGGAAGATACTTAGCTCCCATTTTTCGGCATGCTAAAGCCAATAATGTCTTAAAAGTACCTTAAAACCAACATAAATAAAAAAAATGGAAATAATGACATTCCCCGTTTCGGTCCATTTGCGTGCGTTTCGGTTCGGCGTTTATATAAACCCTCGAAAATCAGTGTCAGGCAGATTTCACCGAAACTGGGAGATGATTCGGAAACTTACGGAAAAATCTTAAAGACTGGCAAAAAATACATATGAAAATATTGATATGGCATTAAATATACGTATATCTACCTCCAAACTACATTACCTTTATCCCTGAACTAAAGTAAGGCTCAGCTTCTATTCCTCTGACACTTATCACTTCCGGTTAGTGGATTTATTACCAATGCACATGCGCACCAAAACAATGATTTGGAATACCTCTTTTATTGTCAAACAACTATCCGGCAAGATTTATCATTTGAGCCATAGAGTATATCCCAGTCCTAAAAGCTATTCATATAAGTTATGGATGAGGAATCGCTAGAAAGGTATCGCAAATGCTTCGTCATTTTTTTTTTTTTTTTCATAATTGTGGAATCGATTGATCTCATGTCAAATTGTGTGAGTTTAAATCATGTGGTAGGGACAGTTTCCACTTGGACCAACCGTTGCCGAAGTACGGTAAACTTACCTCAGAACACAAGTATAGAATAATACAATTACAGATAATGGTCACATAAAGAGAAATTAAACTCTGGATTGTTTTAATGTATTCCTATGTATTTATGAAGTTCCAGTTAAAGTCAGCATCAACAAATTGTTTCAAGTTCAGCTTCTTCCCACGTATAATAGGTACTGGGAACAAATTACCATCAATAATTGCATAAGTTCCTAAATTGGTATCTCACAAGCAGGAGCGTTCCAAAATCATATTCTAATGAACTAGTCAGCTACAAGTAAGACCTAGTGATTCTCAGGGCTATCTGGTTGAGGTTCATTATCTCATCGCCGCTACGATAACCGGACTGGTCTGAGTATGAAGGGACAAAAACGTACAATGACACTCGTTTACTTATTCCTGCCTTTCCTATCATTACTCTTCTGTCTGACCTATCGCTACCATCTTTACTTTATCTTTGACCATGCACCACTCCTTGCTTAATAGTCAAGTGTGACTGCGTCAATGTATTTATAGGTAGAAGTGGAATGAGTCTGGATGAATATGTGGAGATTCAGGCAACCTAGACTGACAAGAAGATCTCCGCTTATGTCAGAAAAAAGTGGAGGTCTACTTGTTGGTTTACATGTAGCCCAAACTGAGCATCATTGTTTTGCAAAGGATTAAAGTTGAAATAAGAGAGAATGGGCATCTGTCCAGATGAAAACACATTTATAGTAGCTTCTTACGATGTCGTGGGTTCAATGGTATTGCGGTATTCGAAGTCTTCAGTGTTTTTCCTGCATAGCACCACCTATCGTGTATTTATATACACAAGACCATAAGTTACTAGTTCTGCATCTCCAGTTGATTTCGGAAAAATCTTGGGATTGCTGATGAGTACACTATTTTAAAAATATACCAATGAATATAACTGTTTCCAAATAATGGCTGTACCCATGTTTTCAAATAGAATCTATATCTTCTTAAAATTTCTATCACTGTAACAAATTGGTTAGTCATTTTGCCATCTGATAATGTCCAATGATATTATGCAATAGTCAAATCACATGATTACCGTATTTGTCAAGAACCAAGAGATTGAATCAATGGTAGCAAATGAGAGTCAAAACGTGATGTATGGATGGTTGTTGTTCTCTTGTGGCTTCACAACTGACAGGTGTTTACTTTTAAACTTTATTGTACATATTTTATTACTTTTCATTGGAACACTGGGAGTTGTTTAAATAGTCTGAGGTTGACGTGTATTTTCATGCTCATGTTGGTGGTTGATTCTCAGCGACAATCCCAGTACTACTCTCCTGATCACAGGTTTTTACAGATGGATTTAGTGCCATGGAAGTAACATCCATATTTCAAGTTGATTTACACTTTGTGCAACATATACATTATGTTTCTAAAATTATAACAAGTATATGCCATTGTAAAAATATTTTTTAAGTATTACCACAATATTAGAGTAACTCCCCTTACATAACCTGGAACTTAAATGGCATCTGTTTATCGATCATTTCCTGCAGTCATCTGATTTAAACTGGAAATTAAATGCATTTTAATATACAGCAAAGAACAACAAATAAACATATGTAATGTCTTGAAGGTCTGTGTTTTTATTTACTTCAGCTGCAAACATGAAGACCCACGATAACATTGTGTTCTGGTATATATGGACTTCCAGAAAGCCTTTGATACTGTTTCACACGTAAGAGACTTCTGCATTTTTAAGCTAATTATCAAACTTTGAGAGAGGAGTGAGACACGGCTTCTTAAATTCCATCCAGATATAAGCATATACATGTAGGATGCCTTGAACCTGATTCTTAAATTCCATCCAAGTACATAAAGCCAAACAAAAAAATATGTGTATTTCTGGTTGACTGATCATCCCTGCTTCTCATTGCCGGCCCTAGCACTTTTTCCCCCCATGGTAAAAAAAGACCTGCCTACCCTAATTTTAAAATCAGTGCAACAGGAAATGCACATTTTCTTTTCTTGACCTATGATACAAGCATGTCTTGAACCTGATTCATTATTTATTTAGTGGCTTCAGATGAAACCTCTTTAAAAAGCTGCTTTGGAAAAAGACATTAGGGTTGCAATAAATCTAGATGTTATGTTACAATTAATCCAGATGTAAGGGTTACAGTTAATCCAAATATCATGGTTACAGTAAATTCAGACATCAGAGTTACAATAAATGTATATATATCATCATATAGGACAAATAGTTTCAGAATCTTTCTTGACAAATACTGGGACAACCAGGGCAAACATTAAAGGAGGTCCAAAATCTTGGAAAATGTAGATGAAGAGTTTACGGAGTTTAAAGATCCTTGACTGGACAAGTAACTCAAAGTAAAAATATCTTAAAATCATGTAGGATATTCCTAATTGAAACAATTTACTCCTGAACCTTTTCTTTCAATTTAGTATAATTCTTTACAAAAATGATGAATCGGTGTCCCCTTTCCACTCACCCAGTAAAACTCCATGTGAGAGCTTTGGGACTTGTATATACTCTTTTCACGTTTGAAGACAACTCCTTAAGGTACTACACAATACACAATGTAGTTATAATTCTAGGTCACTATTATTATGACTCTATGGTCTTAAAATAAGTAATAGAAAAGAGTGAGAAGCAACAAGCTATGTAAAATTCAACAGATAATTTGTTTTCCTAGAATAAAAAGTGAAAATGTGAAAAAAAGGTGTGTGTGATTTGGATTTTTAATGTAGCTTTTAACAATTTTTCAGTCATATTGCTGTGACGTCTGTAGTGTGGCAGTTTATAGAGATATCTAGCACTGGGGCATCATTCTGCAGACATATGGCATGATGTCCAACCCAGTCACATTATCCTGACACCAGGCCAACCAGTCCTAACACTAACCTCTTAAATCTTGAGTGCCTAGTGAGGTAGCTGTTAGTGCCATTATTATAAGTCTTTGGTATGACTGAGCTGGGCTTTGAACCTGCGACCTCCAGCATCCTCGGCATACACTCAGACCACTAGGCCACCGGAGCGATCTAAGAAAAAGAACTTACAGTATTGTGATTTAAATCCCTAATAATCCTAGAATTACAGACACATGTCCTAGTGATTAAAGTTCTGAATGAAGTTTAGTGGAAATCAGTATTAAGTCCAATGCTGGAAGTGTTGATGTGCCTGTTGTGGCCCATGTAGTGGTGATGTGTCAACAGTCTTTTGTTGGATCACAATAATACAATCCAAGAATATATTATTTGAATTTTACTATAAATTCAAGTCTCTATGCCCAAGAATATTATTTTTTGATGAGCATTTTGTATTCCCAATGAATAAATAATTTGAATAAATAAAATTCCAGCCCAAATGAACTACTGGGCACAATAATAATACAACTGATTCTTCTCAGATCTTAAAGCACAAATAAATAATTTTTCCAGTAACAAGGTTATATAGTCCTCTTCTTGACCTCAGGTCATGATTAGCATTTTCTAAAAACAAAATATTTCCTAATGGAAAGTAACCTTCTAGAAGGTTCCTGATGTTTACAAAATAAAATCTTAGTTATAATTAGAATATAAAATATGGTAAAACATAATGTCCTTTTTAGTGTCATTTTAAGCTGATTCAGTACCATGTTCAGTGTAATGTGGGGCAAGTAAAAGTTCCAAGTTACTGCTGGATATGTAACCAGCCTTGTATATTTCATACTTTGTTCTGTTTATATCACACTTTCGAAAAAATAGGGAGTTCCAGACACATTTACATATATTTTGGGGAGTTTGATCTGCAAAGGGTAGAGAATTCATGACCAGACTGGAACTGTTGTTTGTGATATTTGATGGTCACTGGTAGGGGCAAAACAATACACCTGTGCCACGTATTGAAACGATTCATGATACGCAGCCTGCGAAATGATACATATCGATACACATATGAACTTCATGGTCTTTCCATCTTTGGAAGGTAGGTGGTGCCCTTTCATGTATGTTGACATTCTGGTCCTATTTCCAGTATGCAATGCAGACTACAGATAGACATATAGTTATCATATATTTATGTGCAATTCTCATTGATGAGAAGTAACAACAATACTTTCAAACAGACTTCCTGTTGGTTGCAGCTTTATCCGATGTTTTAGGCCATTTAATGGTGACTCCATTTAGCTCCCTTTGTTTTGTACAATATGAATGATTTGAAAACATTACCAATTTTGTGTCTCAGTTACACTTGGAAGACATTACAATGTTATCTTCAAAACAGAAGAAATAATGCAATTTCCTCATGCAAAGAAAATTTCATCTAGGACAAATCCAGGCATTGGAATAAGGTTCAATACCAACAAAATCTATCACATTTTATTTCCTGCTGATGCAAAAGACTGCTGTGGCCACAGGTACTTGTATTTGTTAGTGAAGAAGGAAAACTATTGACT
The DNA here is from genome assembly GCA_016617855.1 of Megalonaias nervosa. NCBI lineage: Eukaryota > Metazoa > Mollusca > Bivalvia > Unionida > Unionidae > Megalonaias > Megalonaias nervosa. The sequence goes on from JAECUM010096230.1 coordinate 259,271, forward strand.
GCACCCAGTCCTATTCTACAGTTTTCTTTTATCTTACACAAGGTAGTAAACTTGAGCAGTTTGAAATCTGCCCCATTGCTCATTCTATGATAATTTCATTTATTCCATCAGCAACTTCATTCTCTGGTTAAATATCTCAGCATAAACAAGACAAATTCCAAATTTGTTTCCAATGTACAATTTAAGGAGAGATGACGAGAGGATTTCATCTAAAGGAGACCTCCCACTTTATCAAAGAGAAAAAGAGGGGTGGAAGAAATGGTCATAGGTCAATATTTATCTAAACTTCAATATCTGTCTCCCTTTATTCCTGTTCCACATTCTTATAGCTCTACTGAAATCAACATCTTTGAGAGATGTCACCTCTAGTTGTATAAGCATTAATTTGTTAATTAATTCTGAGCATACTCTTCTTCTTTTCTTTGTATCATTATTGTTCTGTGCTTCTTTCTGAAGGGGCAAACATTATACTAAGCTAGCTTTGTCAGCTTGAATATGTTGGGAAACTGATCTTGTGACTTTTATAAACAATTTTCCAGAGATCAGAGATATTATCTTTTGGATACATCTGCTCCAAAAAAGGTCTTTTCACTAACATAAACTTCCTTTGTTAAATCATTAGTTTACTTACTACTATGCCAAATTTCTTATCTGTTCCATAATGCAATATAAGGATATTTAGTCCATCAATGCTTGTGCAGACAGAGGTATTAAAATAAATATCTTTTCATCTTAATTGCATTTTTAACCCTTATTTTATTCAATTTATCTTAACTCTGATGTGGATATATTGTTATGATTTTGTAGCATATGATCTGCAGGGCGAATTTGATTAATATAAAAAAATGAAAATTGCATTACTTTTAAATTGTTTGTATTTTGATTAGGCTTAGTATTCTGCCCTTTGTACATTGAATTTTGAAATTCCACTGAAAGGTTCATGCTATTTTTTTATCCATCCAGCATGTACATCTGACTCGTATTTAACACCATTTCGGGCTCAAAATCAGTCACTGGTTATCTCCATTAACACTTTTCCAACTCCAATAACCTGATATACTTCATAACTTTAAAAATTATTGTCATCATCACTATCATCAGCAATTATTTGCCAAATGAAATCATAACGAACCATGCCAGGAATCAGACATTTTGGGTTTTCAAGGTATCCCGTATTTTAAACACGCATTTGTAAAACTTTCTTCTTTCCAACTACACCATAAGTTTTATTCCTGGGCACATTGTTCTAATCAAATTTAGTTTCACAGCCATTCATGTCATGCTTGAAGAACCCAGATGTGGAACAGTTGCTACCTGAAAAACAGATGTTGCAACAAGAATGGTTAAAAAAAAATTGTATTCTTCGCCTAGCACATTTTCATATGTGGGACTTTCAATGATTTTGTGGGAGTTCTTGCATTTCTTTGTTCTCCAAGCACACGAATTCATAAAAAGTTTGTATGATTCATACAATGGCACACCCTTAGAGTATCTGCGCTTAAGTTCTTGACATATCTAATAACTTTCCCGTGAAGTCTCTTTGTTGCTCTGCCAGTACTTCCTGTTTGTCATGCAGAGAATAAGCTACATTGATTTTTGATTGGTGGTTATTGTTTAACCTGGAGCAGAACAAGCAATAACCACAAATGAGAATTCAGTGTAACATATTTCAACATGCAACACACCGGTAGCGTAGCTTTCAAATTGACCAAAGTGTCAATATACGGTTCAAAGTAGAAACTTCACGTGAAAGTGGTTATCAAATGATGAGTAAAGTACTGTATTAAACATGTGGAACACGTTTGGAATGTACAGTATATGCTGAACATACTTCTGGGTTAAGATAATTAGCATGGAATGGGGGGGAGCAGATTATGAACCATGTCACTTTGTGTTAACTTGTAGACAGCAAGTGGGTATTCTCAAATAATCGTTTTCATTTTACTAATAAAGTGAGTGCCTGTGACTGCAGATTCTGTTTCAGATGATTATAATTTTACTTAATAGCAAGGCAACTTATAATAATTATTCATGACTGCTGAAGACTAAAATAACATGCATACGGTAAGTATCGTTTTGTATTGATTCTCTGTCTTCTGTATCAGCAAAAGTATCGATGCATCAATATATCAATGAATCTTTTCACCCCTAGTCACTAGGGGAATTGCTTGAATGAAAATGTTGCTTTGTCATCAAGAGGTTAACTTGCAGGTCAGCAGGTACTTTGTTTGCTTGCATAGTGCAGATAATGGAAAAAACGGACATATCATCACAAAACAGTGGGAGAGTATGACAGGAGCCAGCCATGTGCATCAGCTGAAATAGCTGTGTTGGTAACACGCCCATCAGAAGATAGGGAGGCTCAAGTTTTGGCCATACATTTTTTCCATGACTCTTTTATATGAGTCACTTTATCTTACAGGTCTTTTTCACAGTCACTTCCTTGACTTTGGTGGATTATTAATGTGTGACATTTTTTAGTTGGCTTTGCTGAGATATGCCTCAGTTTAGTTATGCCTCAGCTAATTATCTACTTTTTTCATGTAATGTTTGTAATTGAGATATGCCTCAGTTTATGACTAATTATCTACTTTTTTCATGTAACATTTGTAATTGAGTTGCAAAATTTGTAGAAAGGAGAGAGAGATTTATGAGAATGGAACATAATTTGCACTAAAATTTAAATTATGCAACAGATTTCTGTTAGTCACATTTCATACTTATTGACCTTGTTGTTTTGGACAGTTTCTAAGGTCTTGCTCATTGCTAATTTTGAAGAAGTCATCGGTCTCTTCAGAAACTGGCATTTTTTATTCTCACTTTTTTAAAAAAGCATTGGAGATGCTCTGATAATCACAATCAACATCTGTCGCCACATCTACAAAAATACTGATAGACAGAAATTCACAAAAACTTTGTTGTTATGCTGTCCTTGTGGTGACCATCTGGAAAAGGATTATCATCCTTGAGAGGAGATCAAAGGTCAAATGTACAAAAATTCAGTTGCTTTGATGTTTTCAAATATTTTTTGATAAAACAATGTGCTGTCCTACCAGGAAGATATAATGATTATATAATAGTTTTTTTTATTATGACCCTAATGTCTGGGAATGGGAGTGAGTAATGTAGTGGTAGGATTTATATAATGTTTTTTTTTAATTATGACCCTAATGTCTGGGGATGGAAGTGACTAATGGAGTGGTAGGGAGAGGATTTAAGATATACTGTAAAAAGTATGGGAATTTGCAATAGCAAACCATTGCAATTTTTCTGTTTAAAAATTTTTTTTTGTGGGCCTTAATGTTTTCCTCTGACATGCTACATCAGAGCGTGCACATCTTTTTAAAGAAAGATTACTCAATCCAAGCCTCAAAACATTGCTACACATCCTAATACTCAATCCAAGCCTCAAAACATTGCTACACATCCTAATACTCAATCCAAGCCTCAAAACATTGCTACACATCCTAATACTCAATCCAAGCCTCAAAACATTGCTACACATCCTAATACTCAATCCAAGCCTCAAAACATTGCTACACATCCTAATACTCAATCCAAGCCTCAAAACATTGCTACACATCCTAATACTCAATCCAAGCCTCAAAACATTGCTACACATCCTAATACTCAATCCAAGCCTCAAAACATTGCTACACATCCTAATACTCAATCCAAGCCTCAAAACATTGCTATTTAACCTAATACTCAATCTAAGCCTCAAAACATTGCTACACATCATAATACTCAATCCAAGCCTCAAAACATTGCTACACATCCTAATACAATGTACTCAATCCAAACCTCAAAACATTGCTATTTAACCTAATACTCAGTCTAAGCCTCAAAACATTGCTACACAACCTAATACTCAATCCTTGCCTCAAAACATTGCTACTCAACCTAATACTCAATCCATGCCTCAATAAATTGCTACTCAGCCTAATACTCAATCCAGGCCTCAAAACATTGCTACTCAACCTAATATTCAAGATGCTAATATGACTAACATTTTGCTGTTTGTTTCTTCTTATCCACCCACTGCACCTAAGGCAAGCAGACAAGTGAATTTTTCATGTCATGTGATCTTGTTTTGTTTTTATAAATTATCCAGGAAGTTATAAGAAGGGTCTCTCTTGTTGTTGTTTCAGGCAAGCTATGGAAGAGCTCCTGTTGGAGGCAAAGAGAGGAGCAGAAAGAGCCAAGGATATGGGAGCATTGGGATGGTGGGTATTTGTTTATTTCCTTTTCTTTCCTAAGAATCTGGTGGATTACCAAGGGGCAGTGACAGGCCTATGGGTCCACAGGGATAGTTTTGCTCATCCTTCGAGGCTGTAATTCCAATGTTAACGGAGCTCCAGTTTCAGTGTAAAATGTTTCTGAATCAGAATAAGAACAAAAATAAAAATATTTCTGAATCAGAAATAAAAATAAAAATATTTCTGAATAAAAATAAAAATAAAAATATTTCTGAATCAGATTAAATATTATAATCTGAATCAGAATAAATATTAGAATCTGATTCTGAATAAATATTATAATCTGAATAAATATTATCTGAATCAGAATAAAAATAAAAATAAAAATATTTCTGAATCAGAATAAAAATAAAAGTATTTCTGACTCAGAATAAAAACAAAAATATTTCTGAATAAAAATAAAAATATTATTATCAGAATAAAATGTTATAATCTGATTCTGAATAAATATTACTATCATAATAAATATTATAATCTGATTCTGAATAAATATTATTATCAGAATAAATATTATAATCTGAAACTGAATCAGAATCAGAATAAATATTATAATCTGATTCTGAATAAATATTACTATCAGAATAACATATTATAATCTGATTTTGAATAAAAATAAATATTATAATCTGAATCAGAATTTGAATCTGAATAAATATTATAATCTGAATCAGAATAAAAATAAAAGTATTTCTGAATCAGAATAAAATTAAAAATAAAAATATTTCTGAATCAGAATAAATTAAAAATAAAAATATTTCTGAATCAGAATCAGAATAAATATTACACACGCTGTTATTCGGCATTAACACTTTCACTTTCACTGTTCCCCTGACAAAGTTAGTGACACTGTCATCCCTTTCACTCTGTTTGTTTATAATTGTGCATAAATTTTTTCACCTGTCGCACATGTGAACTCACAATCTTTTTTTATTCATATTCACATGATAATTCTTATCTAACTTTCTCAATCACATTTGCGAGTGAAACGAATTTGCGGACGTTTCTATCATCATCGACATAAAGTAGATATTGTTTCATTGCTTGTTGTAGCAATTTAATAAATCTGTATTCAGCTGCTAGTGTATATCTCCCATTATATTTCCGTTCCTGTAGTGCTTCAAAATCATTTGTGATTTTTTCAGGATCCAATTGATCAGATAATTCTATGTCATCATCATTTAATTTTTTAATCTCAGAAATAATTGAATTAATATTTTCGGAATTCATTATATAAGAAATATTTGTTTAAAATAAAAACACAAATATTTCTGAATCAGAATAAAAATAAAAATATTTCTCAGTCAGAATAAAAAAATATTTCTGAATCAGAATAAAAACAAAAATATTTCTGAATCAGAATAAAAACAAAAACAAAAATATTTCTCAATCAGAATAAAAATAAAAACAAAACTATGGTTATGACTCCCCCCTTCAGTTGTTCAAATTCTATCTGACTGGCTTTTTATATGATTTTTGAGAATCCAAAATAGCTCACTTAAGAGACGCTGCTTGTTTTTCTCTTTTCTTAACTATTATCCCAGAAAAAAATCGGGGGAGGGCAAGAATCCTGACAGGGTCAGAAAAATAAAGATAATGTTTTTTGAAAAACACAAAAAAAACAACAAAAAAAAAATTATTTATAAACGTAATTTATTATAAAAATACAAGCGAAGCTACTGCTTAATTGCTCTATCGGAACTTGACAGTTATCTCCCTTCATTTGGAATGTGTCTGCAAACAACTACAATTGAGTCAAAGTGGATTCAGGATTGGCAGTGTCTGCCTCTAGCACATTCAGGAGATACTGAAATGTTATTGTTTGTTTATATTTCTTTGAATATGCTGATTTGTATATTTTATTTGCGACATAGCGTACTGAACGTATGTGAATATCAAAATATTTGCCAGCTGCATTCATCGATGGGAATGTTTTTTCTTCGCCAGTCTCCACACTTACAGATATAACAGCTGTCTGAAGTGTTTTATATTTCCCAGTATCACCAAATTTGCAATTCTGACTTTGTGTAATAGCTCATAAATTACCCAAAGAATTGTCAAGTTTCCTACTATTGATGTGATCAATCACAAAACCATCTTTGACCAATCCGTCGAAATATTCATAGATAAATTTATGACAAAGATATATTTTATTTCCCCCTGCATTGAATATAAAATAACTAGTATTAATAACAACACAGACTGGTTTTTTCAGTCGACAGTTCCTGATTACACCATCACGAGATGCCTCATAATTTTTAATGATGGGATGCTTCACAAATTCTACTTCCTCCATTTATATATTAAATATTACTTGTCTAAATTGTTACTTGTAGGCTCATACAAAAGTAACAAAAGAAAAGAGTAAAGTAAACAAGCATTGTAAATTTAACAAAATAATTTATTTCCCTAGAAAACAAGGTAAAAATATCAAATAGGACTTACGGTTTGTTACTGTAGTCCACAAATTAATCCTAGAATCTAAAAATATAAGTCCTATCACTAAAAAGTTCTAATTGAATCCAAGTTCAAAACCCAATGAGGTTCCAATATGGAGGATGATGACATCAGATGAATGCAGTACTGTACTCATGTGTCAACAGTTCCTTATTGAGTCACCAAGAATATAATTCCAGCTTTAGAATTCCAAAGTATTTAGTATATATCTTTGTCCAAGAATTTTGATGAAGACTATTTTCCAGGGTGAATAAATTATTTTAAATAAAAAACTCAATTCAAATGGCAACAACAGGAATACCTTTCGGCCTGAAGGTATATTTTACGACTGACTAAATCTGTTAGAAATTGTCAGTTTTAACCCATGACTTTAGATCACATGATGGCTCACGTGACAGGGTTGCATCATCACTAATTTGAACAGCGCAGTAAAAAAAAAATCCCATTTTGCACGTCGCCTAGAATAGACCTATAAAAAAAATCAGATTCTCACGCTGGAAATGAATAATAAAAAAAGGCTGTTTACAACATAGCTAACACGTGGGCCGAACATGACCTTGGTAATAACCAATCATTTTCACTTAGTGTTTACAAACCTCTCAACCAAGGTGAGCTAAAAATACAATGTAGCAACCAAATTGCGTTGCTTATCAGATCAAAACATAGAACTGAATTTTCCGAAAAAAATCAAATCCAGTGAATAATGTTATCACAATAACATGTAATGAAAATAAAAATAAAATAAAATAAAAGAGAATTTAAAACTAACACACAAGCAATTAAATTACATATACGAAACAAAATAATTATTTTTTTGTTAGCGTGAAAATCTGGCAAGATAGTCTTCGGCGTATTTTATGAGAGATTCATTGCCGATGCCATTGGTGTTATTTTTTTAATCATGATACCATTTCAGCTCTCTGTATTTTTTTACCACTGCATTTTACACACAGCTGCATTTTTCCTCTAACCCCGACACCACATTTCAAACACGGTTTTGGTCCTAGACTTCCGCAACACACACTTTGCATGTGACATCCACAGAATTCTTTTACACAAGCCCTGTTACAAGGAATTGGAGAACCAATCATCAACCATTTACATTTATTCTTTGTTTGAATCCTTATATATATAATTAATCTTCAATTTAAATATATATTTGCCTTAATTATAAATGGAGGAATTTACAAGATTATCAGCGGTTAGGCGCTCTAAAGCCAGATTTGATCTTGACAGAATAACGCCTGAATTGTTGAGGCGAGCTCTGGTTGATTTAACAAATAAGACTCTAATCAATCGTATCTGTGAAGCCAAGAGAGAATTTCACAATGATGGTGCGGCTCATGTGTAGTCAACATTTAGAATTATGCAAGACGTCGATGCTACAATAAATGACAAGCAAGCAGCGACAATTACTAATTATCTCGACATTGAAAAAAATATATACTTTTAATAAAATTTATTGCAGAAGTAGACGACACGTGGATCATCCATGACTAACGTGACCCTGTTCGATTACATCACACTGGAAATATTGTCGCGTTAAATAAAATTCAAAACCAGGAATACTGACTGGAATTGATAGACCTTATTATGAGTGAGCATATCCTGTGACAGCAGTTGTTAATGCAATATATCCGTTGATTGATAAACCTAGTGTAAATGACCTCCTGCTGATGAAAATTTCTCGCTTGAATTGTGTTGCTGAGCGAGTTACAGAACCCTTTACAAACACAATGAGTAGAAATGGTTCAACAGATCTAAGATGTAAAAAGACAAATGAGTGGGCAGAAACAGTGAAAGACACTGGAGCGTCTATCAAGGATGTTGCTGAACTGGAAAAAAAATTAAGATTTCCAATAATAGTGAAGACATTAACCGGAGAGATTTTGTACGAATCGAAATATAAAAAAATGGAGCTTCGATAGAGATTATTGATCATAATGAACATGCGTAGACTTTGGATATAACAATATTTCCATGAAATCAAACTGTTAAATTCTATAAGGGTGATATGTTTGATTTTATCAGAAATATCAGTAAGAGTGACCCTGTATCCGTGTGGCTGTTTCAGAGTTCAGAATCTGTGAACTATGATCAGTTTGATGGAGATATTTATAATACAGAATCTCTCCACGAGGAAATGAAAAATCTTGCATTGAAATACACGAACGATACTGATGTTATCGAATGATTTCTCAGTAATTGTTTCACCGTTCCTTCAGTTGCTGCCCAAGCTGCCCAGAAGGAAAATTTATGGAAACCAACACGATTGGAATTTTCTTGAAGATGTCCAACGCAGTTGTATTGAATATGGACACCGCGGATTATGGAATACTAAATACAATTATAAAGATGTTATCTTGGTTGATATGGTTGCCTGTTATCCTGGAAGTATTTCAAGCAATTTGGACATCCAACACACGAGATGACCAGAGTTGCGATAAATGGACCCTTACCAGATTTTGACTTGACTGGATTCGAGTTTGCATCAAAAACTTCATCCGGTTGTCGCTGTTTGGTTTGGAAAGCATTTTGGTGAACGTGGTTGGGCTCCAAAAGTTTTATTAGGATATATGCTTGATGTAAAAAATTAATATCGTTGGTTGTAAGTGAAGCAATTATATCATAACGTCCGCAGAAACAAGTTTGGTTACCACAACAGAAGAAATATTCCCCTAATGAAAATCCAGACAATTCAGATCTCTAAAATATACTCGCAAAAGTTCTTGGCAGAAAAATAATTGGTAAAGTTATGCAAGGAGGATGATATGATCATAAACGACATTGTACAAGATTAATTATAGACGATGCTGAACTCGATTTTATAATTGCTGATACAATGGAGAGAAACACATTTCTAAGTCAGAATAATGTTAATTTATCGGATGGAACTAAATTAGGTACAGTTGTGAGCTACACTGATGTTGACTCACCACAGTTTACTCATTTAAGATCTTCGATGATGGCATACGTTTCGATAAATTTATTATGAATGATAAACAGATTTTCTGATATCATGGTTAGAGTCACCACAGATTCATTTTATATCAATAAAAAGTACACAGGATTGCTAAAACAATTACTTATCGCTGTTGATGCATCATGGGGCGAATGGAGAATAAAACGAGAAAAGATACTTAGTTATTCTGAATTTTCCGAAGTTGAATCTAAGGAAATATATAAAAATAAACAGATGTCAAAACTTTTATCAGCTCCATCGGTATATGATCCTGTGACCAGACAAAAGACTGTTTATCTCAATGGACCTTGAGGTTCTTGTAAAACAACACGTGCGATTGAATTATTTCGGAATTTTGATATGGTTGTTTTGACGCCTACACATAGACTCGCCAGAGAAATGAACAAACGAGGAGTTAATTCTCATACTTATCACAGCTTCTTCTGATGGAAGGGAGATGCATGGACTCCTGAGCGAATGGGTGAGAAATATATCCCTAAGATTATTATCTGGAATGAGATATGCACGGCGTCTTTAGATGTATTAAAAATGTTTCTTGATTGGTTGTTGATGAAAAATATTGCTGTTTATCATGTGTGGTGATCATGGTCAACCACCACCTTTTGTTGGATCATCTCGGCATGAATGGTTGAAAAAGTTTGTAGATTATTATGAGGAAATAATTGATGATCATATAGCTATTGATGAACCGCTGAAAGAATTTAAAAAGTTAATCAGACTGCAGCCAGATAAGATTCAGTGTGAGATAATGCGTAAAGTAATTCCAGAGACTACGATGAATGATTTTTGGAATTTATGCAGGCCTGCTGATTTGATAGTTGCAAGTCGGAAGATAGTTCATGATAAACTTCAACAGCAATTATTTCTGTTACATAAGGAAAAGTTTTCAGATCTACCTGTGCCATTGTGTTATCGACCAGCAGACACACACAAACAAAACATTGAAGATGAGATTCCTGGAATTAATGAGAAGCAAAAACTTGTTCTTAATAATATTGTTGTTGTTCCTGTGAGTGCTGTTGAGAGCACGTTAATGATGGACAAATCTCTATGGACTCTGGGATATGCTATAATCATTCATTTGTCACAAGGATTAACTATTTCCGATACAAATATCTGGATTGTCGATGATCGGATCGAATGGTCAAATTTAGTTTATCTCGCGGTGTCGAGAGTCAGAAGAATGTCTCAGCTACGGAGGTTTATCATGGACTGCATAATGACTCAGGAAACCATTGCTAGCAATTGCGATAATATAGTAAGGAAAAAATTAGCTAGTTATCAGCGATCTGACAAAAAAAGTAAACGTGACTTTGATCTTGATATTCAGTTTATCATGACGCTGAAACAACAACAAAATAATCATTGTGCGAGCTGTAACACAGTAATGTTGTGGCACTATTTGAATAATAATCTAAGACAATTTACCGTGGATAGACTTAATAGTAGTCTCAGCTACACACGTGAAAATGTGATGTTGACCTGTCTTGAGTGTAATCGACGTTGGGGCACTGGTGTCCTGCTTTCACAGAAGTGAAGGCAGTGGTAATTGTGTATCTTCAGGAATTACTTGTAATTGTTCGTGTACAAATCCACGATAAGGAGCAGTTGAATCTAGTCTGTAGATTGCAGGTCTACCCATGGATCTTACCACGCTGGAAATTTTATATGTGGTTACACGCCAGATAGGATCAGTTGCTCTTTTTTTACCCCCTTCAAGTTCACCAGGTTCATATAAATATCTTACAGTCACATTACCTAGTAATAATAATGAGGACTTTGTATATCACCTAATCTTCAGAAGCTCTAAGCGCTTTACAACATTAGACAACACCTGAAACATAAAAAACATATATAATGATATGATTACATAAAAACAAACTCCATGAAATTAGAAAACATAAAACATGCTGAAAATATTTAAGATAGGAAACATTATTAGGTCTTTAAGTTTGTTCTTGTGGTCGAAATAGATGAGTTTTGAGAGCGCTGTTGAATGAGATCACTGTGTCTTGGTGTCTAAGTTCAGTGGGCAATTCATTCCACGTTGCTGGGCCCTGGTATGCAAAAGAACGTTGTTCATATGACTTCGTTTTCATTGAGGGAATAATGAGTGTACTGGTTGTTTTGAGAAAGAGTCACGTCGTTGTGCTGGTATGTGTTTTTTTGTTGTCGCACTGATGGGTTTCATAGAAGTTGCACGAGTAATTTCATTATTTAATGCAGCTATTACACTTGGTAGTCTTGCAAGTCATTCACAAGATCTTTTGTCTTTCTGAACTTTATTTAGGGATATTTCCTGTGCATACTGATATCAAACAATTGCTCAGCAAGTGTTCGATTAAATCGCTCAACGATTGCCTGATCGCGATGAATTGCGGTGTGTCCTCGTCTGATTTTGACGTTATGTTGTTTCATCATCGACGTTACTGCACCAAGAAATTCCTTGCCAGGATCAACCTGTAGTAGCTGTGGCCATCGCGAGGGTCCTCATTGATAAATTCGTTCAAAAGCAGATGCAACTTCAGTTGCTGTTTTTGTTGATAGTGGTTCTGCTTCTTTATATCTACTTGCAACATCAACGACAGCGCATATTTGTATGTGCGCGATTGACATCTACCAATTTTAATAGTATCAATCGGTAAAAACAAAATCTCTGCCTGATGGTCTTCATTGGGAGCACTGACATCAAAATGTGCGTACTGAATTTTTTTAGGTGGTGGTAGAAAAATTTGCCATATTGCCTGTTGTGCTAACCAATTTGCAGCAACAGAATGTGTGACATTTGCTGCATCAGCAAGTTTACCAATCGCTGCTCCACCCCTCCAGTATCCTCTTGGGCTATAATAAATCAATTCCATTATAATAGTTATCTGTGATTAATTACCAGTCCCTAGCACTAGTTTACCTTTCATCGCAGATCTTACCAACCAATTAGCTATGATTCTCTGAGAGATTTATTTTTTACAGACTTTAACATGTGTATCAACTTCACATCTGCAATATGGTGTTGTTGTAAATCCAGATTTTTATACGCGACATCATGAATGTGGCACGCTTGATCAATCGCATTTATTGGATACTCTCCAGGTCTTGGTTGGTCTCGTTCGTCAAGTCGGATATCAAGTCGGGTTCCAGGACCACAGTAATTATATCCAGGAAGATGCTTCTGCTTAGCCCATGGAGAGTCCCTGGTAATTTTCCCAGTGAAGCAGCGATATCACTACCTGTCTTCGTACGAGATGAAATAAATGTGTATTTGCTTGTACCACATTTCACACACTTGCCTGTAAGCGCACGCTTTTTATTTTTCATTATTATTGTTGTTAATCCACTTGAGGGGGTGGGTGCTCTGCATCGAATACTATAAATTCATATTATTTATTATATATTTCTACAACATGGATATCATTGGCTTCTCAGCGACACGAAAGCAAGAGCCAATCAAGCATCGTGCAGCGCTACCAAATTCTATCAGAATAATTATCATAGGTCCATCTCGGTCAGGTAAGACACAATTGTTGCTTAATCTGATAATGAGATGGCTCTAGTGGGATAAGTTGTATTTAGTAACACCATCTGTAGATGATCAGCGATGCTACGATGTGCTTAAAGATTTTAATGAGGAAGCGAAGTCATCGAATGAAGACAGTAATGATATTATTGATTTTATCACCGATATTGAGGAAGCTCCATCTGTGGATGATCTCAATGGATTTATTAATAATCTCGTATACGATGATGTGATGCTGGACAAACAATCAAATCCAGCTCGGATATTTTCCCAAGGCAGACACAAAAATACTGACGTAATTTATGTTACTCGGCGATATACACAAATACCTAAAGTGATCAGAGATAACCGCAATCGTCTGGTTGTCTTTAATGGAGTCGATGCACATACTCTGCGAAACATCCACCAGACTTTCTTGTTCAGGGGATATGGATATGGTTAAATTCAGAAACTTCTTTTCAAAAGCGCAAGCTACCCCACACGGATTTATCACAATAAATTTACACGATCCGCAGTCGCGATATCGTATAGGTCTCGATAAAAGTTTTGGTTGAGAGACACAGCAGCAGGGAGGGCGACGACAAACAGTGAGTGTCCAGTTGGTAACGAACACGCGTAAAAAATGAAAATACAAACATCAAAAGATAAAAATAACAAAATGAGCTAACCCAATTAGAGAAGTCTCTGTCGGTTTGAGGCTTCGGTTTGGTGTTACTGACCTTGTATTTTCGTTTTCGTAGGAAGCTTTATTTTCGCGAGAAAACCCTCCTAAAAAGTTGTAGGATTTGCCCTCCCTGCTGCTGTTGTGAAGGTGGTGACCAACTTGAATTCTTTTATTGGCAATTAATTTGTTTCATTTGGCGGAATGTTTAAAACTTTGGAATCATTTATAACTTCACTTTATTCATTTCTGAAAAAAAAATATTGGCGTTTGATTGCACTTTAAATTTATAATCAGTTAGACAAAATGGGAATATATGGCTTCTCACTAAGCCAGTTTTAAGCGTGGGATTATGTTTTACTGGCAGGTAATTTGCTTCAATTGGCAAAACGTTTAAAACCTCGAGCATTTTAATTAATGAATAATTCAGAAAAAAGATTGAACAGACATACCACTCAGTGCATACATCTGAACTTTAAAATCACAATGGCGCAAAGTATATTATCTTTTCTGTCTCAGGCTTGGAAACGACCTGACAGTGATAAATTTTCCGTCCCTCAGACTCCAAGAAACAGAAAAATAGTGTCAGCTCTGAGGAGAAGGAGAGTTAATCTCCGAAATTTGCTAGGAAATTTAAGAAAGATTGGAAAATGAACTGACAATTCTGTGATGTACATCCTTGATATCTGAATAATATATAACCTTCCTAGTTGTATGGGTATATGTTTGCATATAAAATGATTTGATCAGATCAAAATAGAACATGTTCAGAAGTTGTAAATATAATTAAGTATAAAATAATCCTCTGTCTGTTTCATATACAAAATATACACACAGTAACACATAGAAAGAGAAACACTTTCATTTAGCATGAGGCAAGAAATCCTAAACATCATTTGTATCCACCAATAACAAGGAATCACAGCTTTGGGCTCATGACTGTTCAAAAGACTTTACTCTCAAGATTTCAGTTTTGACACTTGAGATTTTAATTTTGACTCTTGAGACTTTGGAGTCAAGGGTTAACTGACTCTTCACTTTTAAAATCTATTGAGAACTCTGTATTTAATAGATTTCCTTCTTAATGACCCTTATAATTTATAATCATAAAAATTGACACAGAATATGGGTATACATAAAATATAAACAAAAGGTCTTGTTGTCAGATCATTATACATGTAGATCTTGTCATGTCCTTACATGTGTAGATCTTGTCAGCTCATTATACATGTAGGTTTTGTCAGATCATAATACGTGTAGGTCTTGTCAGTTAATTATACATGTAGGTCTTGCCAGATCATTATACATGTAAGTCTTGTCAAGTCATTATGCGTGTAGGTCTTGTCACATCATTATACATGTAGGTCTTTTCAGATCATTATACATATAGGTCTTGTCAGATCATTATACATGTAGGTCTTGTCATATCATTATACATGTGAGTCTTGTCAGATCATTATACATGTAGGTCTTGTTAGATCATTATACATGTAGGTCTTATCATATTATTATACGTGTAGGTCTTGTCAGATATTATACGTGTAGGTCTTGTCAGATCATTATACATATAGGTCTTGTCAGATGATTATACATGTAGGTCTCATCAGATGATTATACATGTAGGTCTTATCATATTATTATACGTGTAGGTCTTGCCAGATATTATACGTGTAGGTCTTGTCAGATCATTATACGTATAGATCTTGTCAGATCATTATACATGTAGGTCTTGTCAGATCATTATACATGTAGGTCTTGTCAGATCATTATACATATAGGTCTTGTCAGATCATTATGAACATAGGTACAGTTGTCACATCATGTTATGCACATAGATCTTGTCAATTCATCATACATGTAGGTCTTGTCTGATCATTATGCATGTAGGTCTTTTTGTCAGATCATTATACATGTAGCTCTTCACAGATCATTATTAATGTAGGTCCTATTGTCATATCATGTTATACATATAAGTATTTTCAATTCATTACACATGTAGGTCTTGTCAGATCATAATACATGTAGGCTTTGTCAGATCATTATACATGTAGGTCTTGTCAGATCATGATACATGAATGTCTGTCAATTCATTATACATATAGGTCTTGTCAGATCATTAGACATGTAGACATGTAGGTCTTGTCAGTTTCTTACACAAATAGATCTTGTCAGATCATTATACACATGGGTCCTGTCACATTATACACATTGGTCTTGTTAGTTCATTGTACATGTAGGTCTTGTTAGATAATTATACATGTAGGTTTTGTGAGACTATAAGACTTGTATGCCTTGTCTGATCATTGTACACGCAGGTCTTATCAGTTCATTATGCATGTAGGTTTTGTCAGTGTCAGTTCAGTTCATTTTACATGTAGGCCTTGTCAGTTCATTATACATGTAGGTCTTGTCAGTTCATTATACATGTAGGCCTTGTCAGTTCATTATACATGTAGGTCTTGACAGTTCATTATACATGTAGGTCTAGTCAATATATTATACATTTTCATTTAGTTTTTAGGTCAATAAATATGTATGTCTCATTGTCAGATCAATTTAAGATTTTGCATTTAGATCAATTTCTTAAATGATGTCCACATAAGGAACATATTTTTCAGGCAGAAACCTTCTATTCCTCCAGCCAACAAAAGGTTCCTGACTAATATGCTTGTGAGCACTCTACGGGATGCTGAGCGCCAGGCCAGGAAACAATTGGACCAATTCAAAGAGAAAAGTCATCACAAATTTGACACCAGACAGCATCCTTACAAACATGAAAGGTCTTCATTCAGTCAAAAATATAATTATTCTGAATCATACCAAAGAACTTCACAAAAGCAAGAGGTGGGTCAAAGTGGGGCACCTGCCCTACAAATACCATCAAAATGGGACAATGATGAGAAGAGAGAGCATAGAAGCAAGCTTCACATAGAAGTAAAGGAAGAAGAAAATACAAATTCTCCTAATGTTAGGGCAGTGAATGTTGATAGGTCAGGATCAAGTGGGAGAGATGCAGTCCAAGATGAGGTTGTCAGTACTTATGGTAAGTCAATGGAGTATCATATTAATCAAAAGCAAAATTTTGAAGATTCTAAAAGAAGACACAAAAGTAAAGACACAAAAATAGTGAAGAAAAATGTAGAAGACATTAATTTACAGGATGATTTGATGGATCGGAACCATGTTGAAAACAGAAAAAGCAAACATGAGAAATCTGACAATGGACTAAACTCCAGATTAGCAGAAAATAGTGGGCTAGGTCTTCAATTTGATAATCACCTGGAAGAAAGTTTATCACAAAATGATTATGCCCTAAGTGATAGAACCAAAAAACAAACAACGACAACAGTGAGTAAAGAAATAACAAGTAAAGGCAGAAAAAGAAAAAGGAAGAAGGTGAAATCAGAGGGAAGACACAAGGAAAGTGAGGACTACATCAGTCAGATGTCTTTTGATTTACCCAGAGGAAATGGTAGCAGAACGTGTAAAACTGATCACAACCATAAAAAAATAAAAAGCAAGAAAAAATCCAAACAGGAAAAGAATGATAAATGACATTTGTATTATCAGCTTTTACCTTCATTGAAATGCCTCATTTGATGTGTATTTCTTGTTATCACTATAAATTACAAATACTGAATTGTTGAAAGACAGCCACTTTCTGTAATTGATTGTATTGATTGGTTTTGTATTGGAATTTATTGGATGGCACAGTTTTATGTGTCTCTAATGAGGTTTCCCTTAGACCATTGAGAAAAGTCCAAGAATCTCAGAGAATCTATTAAAAGAAGAACATAATTTTGAGTGAAAAGTTATAATCTCTAATTTATTTTAGATTCTTATGTAATCACATATAATTGGTAATCAGACATTTTTTTATATGATTAATTGTAATTTAATAAAGACAAAATATCCTGTAATCACAATGATTTTTTTTTTTATTATTGCATGATTGTATGTTCTTAAAAACATACCTAGAATTTGGAATGTTATTTTAAACTAAGGAGTCTCATTATAAGTTTTCCTCGTGTGAAATAGTTTGACTAATGAAGACATTGCTATTATTGTTTTGTAGTTTGTTTGATTCCTATTCTGTCCCATCTTTTTTCACCATTACTCATAATTTGAGCAGAGTTTGAAATACCACCAAATTATGCCTGATGCATGTACATAATTACATACAAAATTGGGAAATTCTTATAGCACTGATTTTTGTCATTCTTTGTCACTGATATTAAAACTGACAAAAAGTGCTGTCTGTAAAGGATGAATGCAGTTCGTGACAAATGTGACCTCATACAGGTATATACATGTGCTGTTGTTTGTCTGGCGCTGAACTGCATTGATGACAAACAACACATCATGGATTGTTCCTGTGACCTTGACTTCTTAGAAATAAGAGCATTTGGAATAGCTCTGTCTTTATTCTGATTCTTATTTTTCAATTTAAAGCAATCAGAAATAATGTGCACTTTCTTCTTGTAATAGGTGCATGTAGGAAAAGATAAGGATTTCTGATCAGTCTTTTCAGAAACTTGGTTCCTAAAAGTTGTACCAGTTTGAGCTTTGGAAGTGCTCATATCAGACTGAAATAGCGTTATACCAATACACCGCCGAATGAAAGATTTGCTGTTGGAAGTGCTCATATCAGACTGAAATAGCGTTATACCAATACACCGCTGAGTGAAAGATTTACTGACAAAAGAAACTTTGAGCTAAGGAATACTTGTCAGATGTACGAGCAGCATTTTCTAAAGATTTGACCTTTTGCTCATCAAAGTAGGTTTTAAGATCACTGTGGATGCAATTTGTGAACTCTTAAATTAATATGATTTCTCTAAAGTTATTGTAGTCTCGACTGACCTTCTTGGCTGAGAACCACCTATCAAATAATTGCTTTTTCTCTTGCAAATTTGACATGGGTCTGTCCAGTTTCTTTTTTACATTTCCTAAACCTTTGTCTATATGAGTCAGGTAGCACCGATTCATAACCGATGAAGATATATTCCTTAACCATATCATAATCAGCACTTTGTTGTACTGACAGTGAAGTATGGACTTAACAAGCTTGGCCAAAAAGTACGCTTTGTAATAATAGATCCCAATACTCTCTTGGCCATTTCATATTTCAGCAACTTTTTCAGAATGAGGAAAATATTTATCTACTTCTTTTTCTTTAAAATGGGTTACTAACCTAATATTTCTGACAATATCAAAAACTAAACTAGTGTGTAAATTGGAGGGGGGCAATTGCCAGTTATAATTCTTTTAGTCTAAATTGAAATTGCTTTGTTCCTTTTCTCTTTCTCTCCACATCTATATTTCCTTCTCTTCCTTTTCTCTCTGCATCAATATTTCCCTCTCTTCCTTTTCTCTCTGCATCTATATTTCCCTCTCTTCCTTTTCTCTCTGCATCTTTATTTGCCTCATTCTTTTCACATTGCATTTGCATTAACCTATCTATTCTTTTTCTTTCTCTCTCTTTCCTCTTTCTGCAATTGCAATTGTCTCTTTCCTCTTTCTTCAGTTGCAATTGTCTCTCTCTTTCCACTTTCTGCAACTGTATTTCTCATTCTCCTTTCAGTAGCTGTATTGGTCTCTCTCTCTCTTCTTTCTATAACTGCAATTATCTTTCTTCCTTCTGTAGTCTGATTTGTCTCTCTTCTTTCTCTTTCAGAAGCTGAAGCTTTCTTAACTCTATTTCCATCTTGTGTTTTAATTTAAATTCTATTACTTGCATGTCAGAGCCAGATTGAGACTTACTAATCAAACCGAAAGTACCATTTTCCCATAATTCTTTTCCACCAACTATTGGACCAAAATATTTCTTATTTCTTGCTTTGTTAAAGAGCCTTTGCTCAGAGATCATATTTTCTGGCAAGCTGGAGCCATTCATCTTTTTTCCATGACCCTTCCTGGGTAGGATTTAAAATAAAGTTCTCCAATTCAGATGACATTGTGAATGCTTGTTGGTTTCACTAATGATTGTGAAATAATACTTGGAACTTTGAAAATTTAAAATTCAAAACTGAAGTTTTATTTAAATATTTTAGAGAAATTTGTATCCCTTTACATTAGCTGCAATTTTCTCTATGGTCTTTAACTAAGTAAAAGAAAAGAGTGAAAACCAACAATAAGCTTTGTAAAATTCATATTTATTTCCATGGAATACAAAGTGAAAATTTAAAAAGAACTTACAGTATTGCAAAATACCAAGTAGTTCTAAAAGTTCTATCACAAGTCCAAAAGTGACAAGTATTCATCATGAATGCCAGTGGTGTTCGAAATGAATTCCAATCTTGAATATGCTGATATACCAACCCAAAATAGTGATTTACTCTGAAATTATTAATGAATACTTCGTAATTCCATTGAACAATTTAATTAAATAAATCTTCTCATTTTAAAACTTAACTAAAAACAAATGATTCAATCTCATAAAAAGACTCGAAGTCACAAGATGAGGACCAGGATAAGGGTCAAAAGTCCATTACTAGAACATTCTAAGTTGTCAAAAATATCAAGTCTATTATTTAAACTTAAGGAAAACAATATGACAAACAGAAGATACTGTATACCAGGAATTCTCTGTGGAATACTGAATTCAACTCCAACAAAACTTGTTAACCTACAAGTAATATTTATTCTAATATATAATCTACAATAATAAACAAAAATTAGGTATGTCATGTGCTGTTTGTATAAACAACGTCAGGTAGGCCCAAACTCGTACAAGTTATGGACAAAGTTCAATCACAATACAAACTAAATATACATAGCATATAATCATGGACAAAGGACAATACACAATACAAATTAAATATACATAGCATATAATCATGGACAAAGGACAATACACAATACAAATTAAATATACATAACATATAATCATCGGCAAAGGACAATACACAATCAAAGGACAATACACAATACAAATTAAATATACATAGCATATAATCATGGACAAAGGACAATACACAATGCAAATTAAATATACATAACATATAATCATGGACAAAGGACAATACACAATACAAATTAAATATACATAATACTAAATAGAAATGGTGCTATTTGGACATTCAATATGGCCACTACAGCAGCCATTAAAAAAAACTGTATGGTTATACATGTATCAACATGAGGCTTTGACTGATATGTCTAATTGGTCCTTAAAAAAGAAGAATCTGATCTAACATTCAATATGGCCACCACTGCAGTCTTCTTGAAAATGTTGTTACCACTGCCTCTACTGAATGGAAAATCATAACAACATGGGGTTTTCACATCAGCATGGGTTTTCATGTCAGCATGGGGTTTTCATATCAGTATGGGTTTTCATATCAGCATGGGGTTTTCATATCAGTATGGGTTTTCATGTCAGCATGGGGTTTTCATATCAGTATGGGTTTTCATATCAGCATGGGGTTTTCACCATAAAACCACAAAACTAAATGCGATGTCTGTTTGAAAATCTTGCTATTCTGGAACTGAAAGTTATAATGACATCAGGCTTTTCCCAGTAGCATATATTGGATAATAATAATAATAGTAATAATAACGCTTTATTTATAGAGGGTGACTCATTAGTCAAGGACTATTCTCCCTTGAGGCCCTCTTAAGGAGAGTATAACAATGCACATTATATGAAGATAGCAATAATTATTGTTTATTTTAACATGTTTAGTATTAAAATACTAAATTCCATTATCTATTAGAAACACATACATGCTCATGATTTCTCTTCTTAAATACTCTAATATTTTCAGCAGATTTTACATGTAGTGGAAGCTTGTTCCACAGAACTGTACCAGAGTATTGGAAGCTCTTTTTAAATTGCTCTGTTCTTGGTTTTGGTGCTAGAAGGTTTCCATGTAATATTCATCTCAACTGGTATTGTGTTGAAAAAGGCCTGAATAAATCCTGAAGATACTCTGGTGCAGTTCCATGTAGACATTTATATAAAAGAACTGCCTTGTGAAAATCTATCCTGTCATATATTGTGAACCATTTGAGTTCTGTAAACAATGCTTTTGAGAGATGATCAGTAGATGCATCTAAAATTACATGTGCTGCTCGTTTTTGAAGTTTGTAAATCCTGTCAAGCGCAGATTTAGCACAGTTTCCCCATACATTTGAACAATAATCCATTATTGGAAGAATATATGACTTGTAGTATAGACTGCGAGTTTCCATAGGAAAATATTTCTTGATTCTGCTGAGTAGGGCAATTTTGGATGACAGTGTTTACAAAGCTTATCAATATGGTCATCCCATAATAAATTATTATTTACAGACACGCCTACAAGCTTTTCATGTTTGACATTTTCTAACGGATGATTATTTATTGCAAGAGATAGTTCTGGGTTCCTTGACTTGTGTAGCTTTTGTGATGTCCCCAGAGTCATACATTTTGTTTTACCTTCATTAATTACCATCCTATTTTGTAGTACCCAGATTTGGACTCTAATAAGGTCAGAGTTTAATCTCATTTGGATAACTTCCATATCAGAACTAGATGTATACAAGGTTGCATCATCTGCAAACAAATCTGTATTTGTCGATTCCATATTTAATGGTAGATTATTGATATAGATAAGGAAGAGGATAGGGTCTAAAACTGAGCCTTGAGGGACCCCTGAACGAATAGTGCGAGTTTGAGAGCTAATATTGCCAATGCTTACTTGTTGAGACCTTTGATTTAGGTATGATCTAAACCAGTTTAAAGAAGGATTGTCAGACCTGTAACAGTTCAACTTTTGCAGCAGAATTTCATGATCAGCAAAATCAAAGGCTTTCTTGAAGTCAAGGGAAACATTCCCAGTCATATGTCCATTATCCATTTCCTTCAGCCAAAGATCAATTAATTTGGTAAGTTCTGTTTGGCATGAGTGGTACTTTCTAAATCCTGATTGCACTTTATGAAATAGAAAGTATGTGTCAAAAAATTTATAGACCTGAATGGCTACATGCTTTTCAAATAATTTTTGACAATACAGTTAGAATTGATATTGGTCTGTAATTCCTTGGATCCTCCTTTTCTCCTTTCTTAAAGATAGGTGTAACCTTTGCACATTTCAGAGTTTCTGGAAAATTACCACTCATTATACTTAAGTTTATGATATGCATTAATGACTTTGTTGTTACTGGTGCAGCAATTTTAAGAATTTGTGGACCAATACCATCCACTCCAGAGGATTTATTAATATTCACCTTAATTAGCATATGCAAAACATCAGTTTCACTAACATTAGCTACTGAAAAATAATTATCATCAGGAATTTTAGCTCTTATAAATGACAGAAGAGCATCAAGTTCAATTAGGATGTTAGTCTGGTTCTGAATACTGTAACTGGAGATGCTTATGAAGAAATTGTTGAATATTTCCACAATGTCTTGTACAGATGTTACTATATCTTTATTTTGCTTAAGTCTAGGAGGAAAACAACTGTTCTTGGGTTGGTTCAGCTCTTTTAGATGCCTCCACAATGTCTTGGTACTCTTACTTTCATCAACAGCCTGTTTGTAGTAGTTCTCTTTTACCTTATCTATCAGGTGATTAGTTTTATTCCTCCACTTTCTATAGCTTTTCATGTCTTTTTTCTTGTGGAAATTATCTCTTAGGTGCCTAGCCTCATTGATATCAGGGGTAATCCACTTGGGTGTAATTTGGTGTTTAACCCATTTTGTTTTAATTGGGGCATGCTTGTCTAAGGCTGCATTGAACATTTGATACCATTTGTCTAAGGCAGTTTTGACATCAACTATATTGCAGACTGATTGGAAGGGTTTGCAAACTAAATCATTTAAGAACATTTTCTCATCAAGTTGTTTAAAGTCCCTGTATTGTATTTCAATGTGTTGACCATTTTTAGATGATTTTGGAACATGTCTAGTTATACAGACAGGATAGTGGTCACTCATTGTGTACACTGACACATTTATTTCACTTATGTTTTCAGGTTTATTAGTATAGACATGATCAGTGATAGTAGTACGTTTATCTGTTACTCTAGTTGGGGTGTTAATTAATTGAGTAAAATTGTAAGTTATCCATGTTAATGGTGAAGTTTTCATGTAGTCAATGTTAAAATCACCTAATATGATAGTTTCTAAATCTTCCTTTAGTAGTGCTTTTTGAATATGCACCTCAAATCTATCAATCCAATCAGCTGTGGAACTAGGTGGCCTGTAAACTGAACATACGAGTATTGGCTTTGATTGGGCAACACAGACCCCTCTTCCTGGCCTTTATAGACCTTACCAAGGCGTTCGATCTGGTCAGCAGAGACGGACTCGTCACAACCCTGGTGAAGATTGGATGCCCTCCAAAGCTGCTAAGCATGGTCCAGTCCTTCCATGATGACATGAAAGGCACAGTGCAGTATGATGGCTCAATGTCTGACCCCTTTGACGTTCGCAGCAGAGTGAAACAAGGCTGCATCCTTGCCCCCACACTCTTCGGCATCTTCTTCGCTGTCCTGCTCAAGTACGCCTTTGGGACGTCCACAGAAGGGATCTACCAGCACACGCGATCAGATGGCAGACTGTTTAACCTGGCACGACTGAAGGCAAAGAGCAAAGTGCGAGAAACAACCATCAGGGACATTCTGTTTGCAGACGATGTTGCTCTAGCCACTCACACAGAGCTGAGCTACATCGCCTAATGGACCGCTTTGCTAAAGCATGCGGTGAGTTTGGGTTGACCATCAGCCTAAGGAAAACCAACATGATGGCTCAGGATGTGGATCCCCCCAGCATCATCATCAACAACTACAAACTAGAGGTAGTCAGACAGTTCATGTTCCTTGGCTCTACCATCACCAACAACCTCTCGCTCGATGCTGAGCTCAACAAGTGGATTGAAAAGACATCAACAACTCTCTCCAGGTTGTCAGAGAGAGTGTGGAACAACAGCATGCTGACCCTGAACACTAAGATCTCCGTGTACCATGCCCTTGTGCTAAGCACTCTCCTGTACGGCAGTGAAACCTGGACCCAGCATGCCTCACAGGAGGAAAGACTGAGCACCTTCCACATGCAATGCCTCCGAAGCATATTTGGGATCACCTGGAGCGATCAAGTGACAAACAACGAGGTGCTTGAACATGCCAAGATTAACAGCATGGTCACACTCCTCCACCAATGTCGCACAGATGGCTGGGCCATGTATGTCGGATGGATGACGGATGGATCCCCAAAGACCTTCTTTATTGGAAGCTTGCCTCTGGCAAAAGATTGATCAGATGGCCACATCTCCACTTCAAGGATGTCTGTAAGTGCTACATGAAAGTCCTTGACATCGATGTCAACACATGGGAAGAGCTTGCTCTAGACAGGTCCAGCTGGCGACATGCTCAGATCACTGGTCTGAAGTCAGTGAGGACAAGCTACACTTGCTAGCCGATGATAAGTGATTTCAGAGGAAGAAGAAGCAGCTCCAACCCACACCAGACTCAACCTTCAAGTGCAGCAAGGACTGCCACTCCCGTGTTAGGCTCCACAGTCACAGCAGACGCTGCACAACCACCAACCGGGACATCTCACATGGCCGCACTTCCGTCGTCTCTCGAGACTAACAGATGCCAACAAGGGCAAGGGTTACCTCAATGCAGATACTCTCAACCCCAATAGTCTCTAGATCAACACATCTGTTATAACTAATGGAACTGTCTACATAGAGAAGAATACCCACACACCCATGGATTCCCTATCTTTTCTTTCAAAGTTGAACCCCTGTATTTGGAGAGCCAAATCATCAGTATCATCAGAAAGAAAGGTTTCACATAGACCTTGAATATTGACTGATCTAGTTTGCCGTAATATTAACTTAATCTCATTCAGTTTAGGGAGGGTGTGTTGAATATTTGGTTGATTACTTGCAGACCTCTTTTGAGGAGGCCAAAGACATGACATACAGATATTCAGATATTATGAACTTTTGAGAATGACAGTTGTAAGACTGACAGCTATAAGGTGAAGTTGTTTGCATTTGCAACATGCACAGTGGAGAGAATGTTGGCATACTTCTCTGTTTCTTTCATGTACTGTGGTTGAAATTTCTTTGGATATTGTACTTGTGGAAATTGTACATGATCTAAGCACACAAAATGACTGCTACTATGTGCTCAATAGATCAATAACCCTAGCCCTAACCCTAGATCAGTGCAAATTAGCCTAAAGTATACTATCTTTAGCAGTTATTAAAATAGGAAAAATGAATTTTGCCAGAATAGACAATACCAGCTTCTGAAAGTGCAGTGAATGAATTGCTAAATATATAAAATGTTTTACAAAAAAGTTATTCGCTTTCTTTTTACAATTTCCTTTGAAGTCCAATAAGTAAAGGTGCACATCTGAAGTATGGCCAAGCTGTATACTCTATATCCCATAATACACCCATCAATCATACAAAGAATTAAAAGTTCTTTTACAAGTACCTAAGATGTACAAGTTCTTTTTTTAACTAACATGTACAATCAGTAAGAAAAAACCTGGGAAATTCTTTGTCTTTAAAATTCTGACTCTATGTGAAACACAAATTTAGTAGAGTGCCACAATAGCAAGAAATTCTTGGCTGTCCCCATCCCCTCCTCCAAAATTTAATTATGGGCCCCCTCCCAGTAAAACAAAAACTTGTTTGATGGGAATTTTGGGTTCGCACTGGGCCTGGGTCCCCTCCACAACAGTTGTGGGGATTGCTGGGCAGTTGTTATGCTACCGTTTTCACTAGAAGACTTCTTATGATGTCTAATTAGCCCATTATGGCCATTTTGAAAACCTAGCTATTGCTACTTTTACTGAATTGATGATCCTATTGTCATAGGGTTTTCACTAGAAGACTTCTTATTATGTATAGTTTGTCCTAATGAAAATGGTGTCCCTATGACATGCAATATGGCAGCTATGGTGGCCATCTTCAGAATTTGTATATGGCTACTCCTGTTGAGCATATGATCATATTGACAGGAGATTGTTAACTTAAAGAACAGATGGCTATGCCAACATTTAAAAAAATCTTTCTTGCAATATATAATTTTATCTATATGAAATTGATGTTCTTGAATATCATTACATGGCTATTTATCTTGGGTAGAAGATGTTTGTAACAATGCTTTTACAGCAATATGCAGCTGGATCTGAAAGAAAATGGTGTTCAAATGACGTAGAACATGGCACCAGCGTGCAAAATTGCTGCTGGTCCGATGACAAAAAAATGAGTAGCTGGTCTGTCTGGCCAGCTGGATTTTAGGCGTATCGAATAAATTTAATCTACAGTATTTATATTTTGTATGCTGTTAAAAAAATATTTTAAAAAAAATAAAAAATAAATAATTGTGAATTGTTTCTTATGACTACTCTTGAATCTGGGTGATATGAGAAGATAAATAACTTGCCATTAATCTATGTACACTAGATGCTTATAACTCAAAATAAGCACTGTTCTGCATCTATGTGATGTCTGATGCCACACCTTAATTACAGTTCCTGACGTCAATGTGTGGAATAGTTTGGATGCCTGGAAGCCTTACGAGGCTAAAAACCAAACAGAGTCAGTACTATTCAAACAAAATTTGACACTATCAGATGAAAACAGTTGCTGAGTTAAAGAATTCAACTGGAATATGGAAACAAGATTCACTCAAAGACTATGACAATACTATTCATTCAGCTCAACATCAAGAATGATATCTGAGACTGGAGCTCATTGAAGTTTTTTATGTAAGTCTCATATAATGTAGCTAAAGTTACCAAATTTGTTTTAAAATGATTTAGACATGATTTGTATCAACATACAGTGCAACATGATTTAGTCTATATCCTAAACAATAGTGGTCTGTGTACAACCATGTTGTCCCCAGAGTTTTGGAAGAGTTCATTTATGATACTTGTCAAATCAGTTATGGGAGCCATTGTGTGCCACAGGCAAACAAACATGGTCTACTCATTAGACAAATCATATAATAAACATACAATAAGTAAAAATGTAAATTAGTTTCAAGAAAACGAGATGATGCAGATGGTGTTTTAATTAGGTAAATTTATCTACACTTCAAGACACTGAGATAAAAATTCACTGAGCTACAAATATGGATACCATGCATGATCTCAACAAACTAAATGTTTAACTCCATTCTGCTGATGTGGATGCATTTAATCCAGTTCCATTTCCAGCAGCAGAAACTCGCCTTCCACAGACCAGATTTCCTGTACATTGGATACCAGACACAGCTTTGGAGGCTGGGTCTAGTTCTGACACTGTCATTGATGGAATTCAGTGCATGAGGATCCTGATTCTTATTCTCACCATAATTCAGACTGGTCATCACTGGTTACATTATAATGACCAGCCTCTGTGTGAGTCATGTATGGACCTAGATCAGCTAGACAGCAAGCATTATTTTCCTGGCAATAAATAGTGGCCATTTCATGCTTAGTTTTATCAAATATAATAAAGTTAACATATATAAATATCTTTTTCTGTGTTTGACTTCATGTTCCCTGTTTCATTATATCAACAACCTTACTACAATCTGATTTTCATGTCTACCTGAATTTACCTTTGCATCATTGACTACATTCTGTCTTCTTAAATGATGAAATATAGAACCAGTTGATATGGGCAGGACCACTGGTATTTTCATGTTACTGGTCCTGTGGGCTTGTGGGATTTGTTGACAAGGTTCACACAATTCATGGCACCACAGTGGCATTCTTGACGATCTTGTGATCACTACTGCTCATGTACGAATGATTAGGTTTTCATTAAAATGTGCAATATTGAACTCATTCTGAAGGAAAATGGTGAAGATAACCACACTTTGGGAAGGAGTTTTGAAAACCAGATCTAATTGACCTTAGAGTCAAGGCCAAGGTCACTGTTGCATTTTTGTACATCTCGGAGTTTATGACAGTGACTTGCACATATACAGGTGAATTTTGATTAGGCTTTTCATTTATTTGCAATGTACAAGTTGATAGTCAGGATTTTGACACTAATTTTAAGGTCAAAGGTCATGACTTGGATGTTTAGATATACTGACTTATGGCCACAATAACACACAAATATGAATAGATTATCAGCTCCAGTTTATGGATATATCTGGTGATTATCTTAAATGCTGCCAGTCTGAATTATAGATTTAGTCAAACATAGTACATGGGTATACTTTGACATAGTCAAACATAGTACATGGGTATACTTTGACATAGTCAAACATAGCACATTGGTATACTTTGACATGTCCAACACAGCCCATGGGTATACTTTGAAATAGTCAAATATAGCACATGGGTATACTTTGACATAGTCAAACATAGTACATGGCTGAACTTGGACATAGTCAAATAGAGTACATGGGTATACTTTGACATAGTCAAATATAGCACATGGCTATACTTTGACATAGTCAAACATAGCAAATGGGTATACTTTGACATAGTCAAATATAGCACATGGCTATACTTTGACATAGTCAAACATAGCAAATGGGTATACTTTAACATAGTTAAATATAGTACATGGGTATACTTGGACATAGTCAATCAGCACATAGCTATACTTTAACATAGTCAAACATAGTACATGGCTATACTTTGACATAGTCAAACGTAGCACATGGGTATACTTTGACATAGCTAAATATAGTACATGGGTAAACTTTGACATAGTTAAATATAGTACATGGGTATACTTTGACATAGTTAAATAAAGTACATGGGTATACTTTGACATAGTTAAATATAGTACATGGGTATACTTTGACATAGCCTGAGAAAAAGTTAAAGTCAGATATGTAAGAAAATATTTTTTCACCAAATTGGTATGTTGGTTTTTTACCAGAAGACTTCACATGATGTATAGTTGGTCGAAAATGAAAATAGTGTCAATCAGATGTATGGCTACAACAGCAGCCATTTTGAAAACATTATCATTATGCCTTCTGAATGGATGGCTGTATCAACATGGGCTTTAACTAACAACTCATAATTGATAATTTTAAGTCAAGATATTAAATGTTATGAAGGTGCTTGTAGCTTTCTTAACTTTACACACACACACACACACACACACACACACACACACACACACTTCTCACAAATATAGCACACACCACCCACTCCCACACTCTGGAAAGGACATCCCTTTTATAAGGTCATTTTCATGGTGCAGAATGGGTGCCTTATAAGTGAGGGACCACTGCACTAAATAGAGATAATGCCAATATGATATTAAATATGGTCACCATGGCATCTGTCTTGAAAATCTTGTTTTCATTCCTTCTCCACAAAGGAAAGTCATATCAATATGTGGTTTCCACCAGAAGATTTCTTATGATACCTTGTTGAACCTAAATGAAAATGGTGTGAAGTTGACATCCAGTATTTCCATCACAGCAGTTAAATTTAAAAATTTTGTTATTGCTGAAGAATATCAAAGATGGTTTCAACAATGTACAATTGAAAGGAAGAAATGGTCTCATCTTGAATTTCTGGAAATCTCTTCAGCAAGTAGAGCATCAGTCCCTTCAAGGGACTCTTGTTTTAAATCATTGTTTAATACTTGACAATTTATATATCACTGTCCACCCCATGAAGCCAGATTTCCTGGATGAACCTCACAGAATTTTACTAACCTTGGAGTGACAGTGCTACAAAACCAAGGTCATTCAACAATAATTAGCTTGAATAGCCACTACAGATAAACCTCACATGAAAAGCATGGAGTGTGCTGTCCACTTATCTTATTCATATACTTATTCACTGTATAATATACAGTTAAGCTACTGAAAGTAGCCTATCACAGCATGATATTATCGTCATTTATATGAAAAGTTTAGCACTGAACGTTTATTCAGCTTATAACTGCAATGGTCAGAAAGGGCATTCTTAGTATACTGTGATGTATATAGGTCTAGCATTGTTTGTTATTTTTTTATTCATTATATGCTATGGATAATTGTATAATCAACTTGACCTTGTCCTAAATCATGCTCATTTTCTACCTGACCTGAATCATCGATTTTGGTTTTGCAAACATGTTTATCTTGATCTGAGTCAAGAACATTGGAAATTCCCCATGAAATGTCTGGTCTACCTGTTATTTACCACATTTTATATTATAAATTTTAGTAACAGGCCTTCTAATTATAACTAAGATTTTATCTTGTAAGCATATGGCACCTCCCAGAATGAAATTTTCAGTTAGGTAATAGTTTTTTTTTAAATAAAAAATGCTAATTGTGACCTGAGGACTATATAATCTTTTTTATCTTGAAATTAATCATTCATGCTGTAAGATCTGAGTAGAATCAGTTGTATTATTGTTGTATCCAGTATTTCATTTGGACTGGAATTTATTTATTCAAACTATTTAATTCAAGTTATTGTTCTCTGGAAATACAAAGTGCTCAAAAATAACATTCTTGGAAATAGAGACTTGGATTTATAGTGAAATTTCAAATACTGATATGTTCTTGGATTGTATTAATATGACCCAACAAAAGTCTGCTGGCACATCACTATTGCAAAGGCCACTGTTGGCACATAAACACTTCCAGCATTGGATTTATTTTGAAATACCAATCATTAAGACTTGTGTTAGAAATTCTATGATTATTTGGGATTTAATTTACAACACTGTAAGTTCTTTTTAAATTTTCACTTTGTATTCTAGTGAAATAAATTATTTAATTTCACAAATCTAGTTGCTTCTCACTCTTTTATGTTACTTAAGACAAAAGAGTTGTAGTACCATAAAATATTAAATAAAGGTCACAGTGACCTTTTTGATATGGGTTTAGTGCTAAGAGAGATTATAAAACCATCTAGTTTATTGAATACAGCAGTTGTTCTGAACCTTTTCTGGCCACAACCCTAAAAAATAGTTTATCTGAGCCTCATGATCCCATTTCCATATTCTGTTAAGTTTTGCCACCTGAAGAAAGTCAAGGTGACCGTCCATGACCCTCCAGAATGTCCTCATGTGCTGGGATTTGGGAACCACTGGATTAAAGTATGAACAATCATAATATCAAATAAAACAAAAATCAGAGTCTTAGTTTTAAGATGCAGGTGTAGTACTCATCAAGATGTGTTGTTGTGTATATTTATTTGTGTGCTTGACCTTTGTCTGTGATTGAGGGTTGAGTAGTTATGGCCTCCTTGACTTTTATCATTTTTTTTAAATTTGTTTACTTATTTGAGTTCAAGGTAAAACCTTTGTTACAAACACAGAATGTTCTGGAACCCAACTTTTGACTCACATTCTGGTCATTTTATTGTCTTAGGTTTTTATATAAGGTTGAGTTAAACAAAATTTTTCATTCCTCCATTAAGTTAAGTCTGTGGAATTATGTTATGTTGTGTTAAGATATACTTTGAGAGGAATCATTTGTTTAAATATGTTTCATTGGAACTATGAAGTGCTCATTAACCTTTTTGGACTGAACACTATTTTGAGATTATTGTGAATTCTTTCAAGGGCATTCTGTGTCGGTAGATCAACCTACGCAAGATTCTTGGAATATTAACAGATTAAAATTGGAATTCATTTGTAACACTATATACTTTAGGACATGTGATAGAACTTTTAGGATTATTTGGGATTTATTTTGCAATTCTGTAAGTTCCTCTTAAATGTTTAGTATAATACTTTGTAACTGAGAGAAATTTATTTGTTGATTTTACTGAACTTGCTGGTTTGGCACCTTTCTGTTAATTAGTTTAAAACCATAGAATCCTAATGGTATCCCCTCAAAAGTTGCATAATTCCAGGTAGAATGTTATTATGTAGTAGATAAAAGACCATTGAGGACATGTTGTAAATGTAAAAATTATCTTCAGCCAGGAAATTGTGAAATGTGGGTCACAATGACCTTTTATATGATGATATAGTTGGATGATTCTGGGAAAAACAGTATCAGAGTTAGATCCCAAGTCAACAAAGCATGAAATCTGGTACATTCACAGTAACCTATCTTTGTGACAAGCATGCAGTACTGATAAACATTCATCTCCTCACCAAGTGTCATGAATGATTCTACCATGAATAGAACTTTATATTAATGTTGAGTACACAGAACTAATCAGTACAATGTGTCTTTTAACTGTGAGAAAGTACACAGAACTTTAATCAGTACAGTGTGTCTTTTAACTGTGAGAAAAGAACACAGAACTTTAATCAGTACAGTGTGTCTTTTAACTGTGAGAAAAGTATACTAAAATAAGCAACACATCTGAGAAGCTTTGAATGAAAACAAAAATTTTATTGCAAAAAAAGCTGAGAACAAGAATTTTCAAGAATATTATCATTAGTTGAAAAGCTTGGTAGTCAAAGCTTTGTAGTCAATCATTTTAATACATGTATGTCGAAAATTGGAATCTTTAACCAGATTAAAAATCATATGCCATACATAAAGAGATATGCAATTTTACAAACATCAGTATTCATCTTTGAGATTTATTCACTACCTTGATTTGAATAGGTGAAGGCAAGGAAAATGTTGGGCATTAGCGATAATTGCTGTGCATTCAGAAGAAATTAGTCACATCTTATTATTATGACCTTGTAGAAGGTTTCCTTATTTATAGAGAATTAAGAAAATAAAACTTCTGTAAGAATACTTTGTTCAGGACAAAATGCTGTATGATTACATAATAGTATTCTACCAACCTAACATAGCTAAGTCATCAGGTAAACATGTGAACCATATGACAGCAATATGTGAGCCATATGAAAGTGATAAGCTTTTACTGATTACTACTCATTATTACCACTTTTCGTACTTTTAAATATATTGTAATAAAACATGCAACTCACAGATTAATTACACCAAGGAATTATCACTCACTTCATATGGCTGAAGGTGGGTGCAAGAGAGAGAAATGGGTTTACTACCACTTGGTGGGGTTAATCATTTACAGTGGGTAATCATTTACAGTGGGTAAGCCACATTTAATTGAATAACTCATTATAAACATTAATTTGAAAGTTTTTATCCTAGATTCAAGGAACACTTCTGATATCCATGCTGAATGTTTATGTCAAAGTTATCTACTGGGTTTTCAAAGTAAAAAATTTGTACCCACTGTCAGCTTTATTTATGTTGTATCAACCATAATTCACCACACTCAACATAGTACAACACAACTACTGTTTCTAGCGCAATCTTGATAATTATTCACCTCCTTAAACATCCTGGCCTGTATTCTATTTATTTGCCTAATTTAAAGTCCTGGCCTGTATTTTATTTAATCACCTCATTAAAAGTCCTGGCCTGTATTCTATTTAATCACCTCATTAAAAGTCCTGGCCAGTATTTTATTTATTTGCCTAATTTAAAGTCCTGGCCTATATTTTATTTATTTGCCTAATTTAAAGTCCTAGCTTGTATTCTATTTATTCACCTCATTAAAAGTCCTGGCCAGTATTTTATTTATTTGCCTAATTTAAGGTCCTGGCCTGTATTTTATTTATTTGCCTAATTTAAAGTCCTGGCTTGTATTCTATTTAATCACCTCATTAAAAGTCCTGGCCTGTATTTTATTTATTTGCCTAATTTAAAGTCCTGGCCTATATTTTATTTATTTGCTTAATTTAAAGTCCTGGCCTATATTTTATTTAATCACCTCATTTAAAGTCCTGGCTCATATTCTATTTATTTGCCGAATTAAAAGTCCTGGCCTATATTTTATTTAATCACCTCATTAAAATTCCTGGCCTGTATTCTAGTTAATCACCTCCTTAAACATCCTGGCCTGTATTCTATTTATTTGCCTAATTAAAATTCCTGGCCTATATTCTATTTAATCAACTACTTACAAGTCCTGGCTTGTATTCTATTTAATCACCTCCTTAAAAGTCCTGGCCTGTATTCTATTTATTTGCCTAATTTAAAGTCCTGGCCTATATTCTATTTAATCACCTCATTAAAAGTCCTGGCCTGTATTCTATTTAATCACCTACTTAAAAGTCCTGGCATGTATTCTCAAAACTAATAGAGCACAGAACTAAAGTTGACCCTCTTCATCCTGTAACCACAAGTGATGCTTGGATCATATTTTTGTCATCAAAATTAAAAATTATTGTAGAGGAACACCTGTGAATGAGAAAGCTAGTCAATGAACCTAGGTTATGAATGAGAATTTTGGTAAAGGAATTCAGGTTGTGAAGATTCTGTTATAGTTTATGTCTCAGAATGATGTTGGTGGTAGTACTCTGGTTCTCCGGTTTCCTTCACCACCTAAACCTTCTTGTATACTAACACTGAAGGAAACTCTAGCCACCAGAGTGTCTTGGTGGTCTCTGGGGAACATACAACTCAGCCTGGATGGGACAGACGTTTTGTGGACGAGGTGGATTGTCGCACGCTGTCGTTTTTGTAGCTGTACTAGTTTTGATCTTCAATTCTTCAAATGTCTTCGGGTTCGCTTTTGATCCTCTGATGCTTGTATTTAAGGCCTCACGTTCCAAACGAGTTTCCATGGTGATCTGTCTACTGGCGTATGTCTCCATATCAAAGAAAGAGGCGTTTTTCAGCTCTAGCTCCTCAGAAGCTACGAAACACTCATTGACGCTTCGGACGTTTTGTTTAGCGGAGTTGCAGTTGTATAGCTTCATCTTCAGCAAGCTCTTGCTAGGTTTCACCTGATACGTAGCCTGGGAACGTTGATCTAGCCCGTAGTCAGCTAGAACAGGTGTTACCTGTTCATACAAGCTTTTTACGGCACTCTGGTTCATGGAATTTATCATGGCACTCAGCTGGTCAGTGGGGTAGTTGAGATCCCCCGCCATAAGCACAGATCGACCCCGGGTCAAGGCTACTCGCTGACTATACTGGATAAGGCTCCGGGTCCACTCCTCTCTCTGCTTCTGCATCATTTCCTGGACCGAGGATGTCCACGTTAGGCACACGAACTCCTTGAGTGGCTGAGAGTTCACTGGACTTGGCATCGGAGGAAGAACCTCCACTTTCGGCATCACCAGCTGGTCTGGATCAAGGGCTACAAAAGATAGGATGAATACAAAAATCAGTGTGGACTAGCTGGTCTGGAGCAAGGGTTGCAAGGATAGGATGAATACATGTATGGACCATACGACATTAATATTCGAACATATTCTTGGATATACAGATAAATACCCCCACCCCACCCCGTGTTTTAAAATAGCACAGTTGATGTAATGCTTTAAGTTTTGATACGAGTAAATATTTTACTGGATTTAATGTTTGAAGTAATGACATGAGTGATTGAATACCACTTGATTTGAGTTTTAGTTTCGTTCTTAATTCATTCTATCACATTCATGGTCTTGTAAACTTGAAGCATGTCTGTCCTTTCCCGCCCGGACATTAACAAAGGAAGACCTAGTAATTTTAAGCTTTCTTGATACGTTTGATTTGTTATGGTGTTGGATAGGTTTGTTGCCCATCTCCGAACGATTTCAAAGGCAATTATATCTTAACATATGAACGGATGCCAAATTGGTGTATGACATTCAAGATGAGGGCGTAAGCTTGATTTGTACAATGACAAAACCACCTCTGTGCCCATGAATTAGACCAGAACGTTTACTTTGTCTCACAAGAAAATCTGGCTTTTAATCCATGATCATTAATATTGCATTAATTGGTAAATGTAACGAGGATTTCCATTGGTCAGAATCTAACCATTTGAAAGGGCAAGTGAGTGGAGAGCTGATGGACACCAATAAGAGGTCATGTTCTGTTGCCCTTGTGGTTTACCGATCAAAAAACAACTTTCAAAGTCTGAAAGTGAGACATTTCATTCTAAACATATCGTTATTAATGATAACTCCCTAACATGAATATGTAATCCTTTATCTGATAGGATTCTAAAATTGGTGGACTGGAAATTCGAAAGGTCATCAAAACATGTACTATTCTCGGTGTCGGTCAGATTTCCAAGTAGGACTGTGCAGAGAACCAAGTAGGACTGTGCAGAGAGCTCGTTTAATTTGAATGAAGACTAAAAAATATTTTGAATATTTTAAAAAACTAGTGCGATGAAACTCAACTAAAGCATCAATTAGTGTGCAATTATGTGAGTTTCATTTTTTTTTTTTTAAATTACTGCATTCCATCTATTCAACAATATAACCTCACGTGTTATTAACGCTAGCATTTTGCACACTATATACGTTAAAGTTACTGGTTGAAGGGTTTTTACCTTCATTTTTCTCTTCTTTTCATAAATGGCCGATATAGTTACACTCCCAAAAACGTCAGGTAGGGCGTTCTCTTGAACTGATTGATTAAAGAGACTGGTAATGGATTTTACATACAATTTCCATAAATTCCTTAAAATTTCTAAAATGAATTAGGTTATGTTTTTGTTTTAGATGTTTCTTGGTATTTTCCTCCATGATGATAATATTATCCAACGAATTTGTAGTTGTGTAGTTATTACTGGTACAGTTCCTGAATATTCTGTTGTAAATGCATTGGTCAAGAAGTTATTTAGCACTTCCGCCTTTTCAAGATCTGATTCTGTAACGGTTTTGTCTTCTTTAGGTAGGTCCTTGGTCCCAGCATTCACCCTTGCTTTTTGATTAAACATATCTCCTAAATGATGCTGGGTCTTTTTTATGACTTTTTCAACCATATAATTTTCAAAATTTATTTCTGGTTACGGAACTTCACTCCAAGCCCTTACGCATGTATTATACTTTATAGGTGATCGTCTTGTTTCCATACCTTGTCTAACCTCGTCCCGTTTTCTACATGGCTTATTTTATATACGAATAAAGTTATACAAGCTAGGTTATTTTTAATTCGTACAAGGATTCAAACCATGGTTTGTGCTTTACGGCACTCATTACCTTGCCCGCACGCACCAACCACTGCACCATTTCAACGATCATCATAAAAAAAAAAAAAAAATCATGTTAAAGAGTCTCTGGTATAGGCATTCGTGCGTAGCATACACACCCGCAATTCGACCTAGTAATTATAGTTTATCTCAGTAGTCCACTCGTCGCCTGTGTAAAGATCATAAACCATGGAATAATACGCACTTATATCACGGTAGTATTAATTTTTTAAATATAAATTCTTAAAGTCTCGATCAGCGTATAAGTGTGCTTAATTTAAAGTGATATTACCAGATTGTGTATTGTAACTTACAAGGCAAAACCAATTCAATGCCACTTGGCCATTCCAGACTTGTGGTGCTGACCCTGAGACGCTTAGGGTCATAGAGCATAACAGTCTCGGAGTTAATCCCGCCTCGCACTTGTTCATACTGCGCTACAATTGACTTCTTGAATTCATCCCCGTCCAATGGGTCGTCAAGAAACACCATTGCATGCTCTCCGCGTCTCAGCAGCGTTTCCAGAAACGAGTATCGTCTGTCGATGTTCTCCCGATCCCCGCCGCCCTTGATGCTGACAATTGGTACTGTATCTGGATCGTATCCCATACTGCCTCAGTCTGTTGGAGATAATAGAGATATTATCGACACGCCATTTGACATAGTATTTACTACCTTTCATGAAATATCAACTATTTTAGAAATGACAAGAAAACTCATTTCTCCTATGATATTTTATTAAGTCATTCAAATATGTATATAAATATAAATATGTGACAAATCAGCCTCAAAACAAAATCAAGTAGTAGAACATTACATGCCAAACTTGAAGCAAATAAGAAAACAGCTTTAATACTGGACAAAACGCAAAGTTGAATTGATAAAAGCGCATATAAAAATTACCGAAGTCGGATAACGAAACGGCCACTAGTCAGACAGACTGGGGTAAACCAAGAACTGACAAACCAATATACACAAAATAAAGTTACAATCAGCCTCAGACAGATTAAAATCGATAGAATCATGCTCCTTTCCACTAGCAAAGACCCTTTGCATAGTAGAGTTTCTCCTGTATTCAGATCAAAAACTACCAACATCAGTAAGCACTACCCTAATACAATACCAACATAGGCAACAGAAAAACCACCGAGGTACGATGCAAGCCCGTAATGGGTTGGAAAAGAACCAAAATGCACAGAATACATGTCATGGTTATCGAGGCAAACTCGGTCACAATATAAAGCTCTGCAACAGGGACACACCGATACGACAACCGTATGTACATAACGTACGTGACATACGTGATGTACCTATCTACAATCATACACATTAGGTACATCAGTCTGGGTACGATGACGATAATACATGTACCTCAGTCTAAAATAGGCATCATGTTCTTCGTGATATTTGTCCTGATTGTCTTACTGTTCAGTTACTAATTCTTATTGTATATGCCAAGGTTTTAATGTCTCTTCCTCATGCTCGAGGGTAAATAATAAATATGTCCTCAATTCTACAACGAATGAGGAAATTGTACTCTGTACATCTTTTGAATTGAAAAAGAAAGGTTTGCAACTATCAAACTAAATGAAAAACACATCTTGCAAAAAATCGATGAACTCTGACTTATGATACAAAATGAATCCAACTTTGCAATAATTGGACTATGCGACACGTTTCTAGATTGTAATGTACCTGAATGTGCTATCTCTATTAGCTACTTTTCATTGGAAGACGAGATCGAACACAAGTTATGGGAGGAGGAATAGTCATGTATATTTCAAATAAACGTAACATACAAGAGAAGAACATATTTCGAAATACTTAATGTACAATCAATATGGATCGAGTTGAGTTCCCTCAATAGTAAATCTATTTACATCAATAATAAATCTATTTACATCAATAGTAAATCTATTTACATCTGCTCTGCTTACCGATTTTCAAACTCCCTCTCAACATGGACAGACCGATTTGAATACGAGCTAGAGGATGCTTTATATTTCAACAATGAAGTACATATCATGGGAGACTTTAATTTCCACTCTGATACTAGCACTATATGGCTACATATGATACAACTGCACGACGTTACACAGGTAATCGATGCTCCATGATACAACTGCACGACTTTACACAGGTAATCGATGCTCCATGATACAACTGCACGACTTTACACAGGCAATCGATGCTCCATGATACAACTGCACGACTTTACACAGGCAATCGATGCTCCATGATACAACTGCACGACTTTACACAGGTAATCGATGCTCCATGATACAACTGCACGACTTTACACAGGCAATCGATGCTCCAACAAGAGTAGCAGCACTAACTTCTACCTTGATCGACCACATCTACACTACCCACCCTGACAACTCCTACTTCATCAATCTAACCTTTATTCAGAGATAGTGTTACAAACATAGGAAAAAGCAATATAAAAATATGCCTTAGCATTAACATAGACGAACATGACAGAAGTCTCTTAGAAACGCTGCTTCGCTTGGAGAATTCCCGTTCTCATTTACATTTATTGTAAAGTAAGGTGTACTCCTGCGAAGCCTAATACTTAATTAGTGTACATATCATCATTAATTTTACACAATAAATAATATTTAATACGTGATGTCATAAACAGCGTTCAAGGAGATACTGCTATCATGTTTTATCAGATCACGTCTTCCAAACCTTGATAATTTGAACATAGATTTTATTATTAAGAAACGAAACAATGAATATACAGATGCAGAGAACATTTATGTAGACATTATACAATTTCTTAGTATTTAGGGCTCGTGTAGGCCTATACATTTGGGAAATTCCCTACCCATCTGATATATTATGAATGAACACATCAAGACGAATGTCAAAAATAATTGAAGATAAGATTCCTTGTATCAGTTTCCGATACAATTCTTTTTATTCCCAGTAAACTTTAGCTCATTCCTGATCGTGTAAGTTGTGGACATCCTTGTAGAAGTTTGGTGCAATTATGGTGAAATACATCGAGCTTTGTTAAGTCATTTTGTCTGATTTTTGACCAAATTTCACAGCCATAAAGGACTAACGGTATCACAACTGTTTTATACAAAGTGACGTAGGTAAGAGGATTGGCCCTAACTTCATTTGTACCAATCCCTACAAGAGAATAGAATGATTTTCTGCCTTTAGTACAAGCCCTGTCTGCTTTTGTCAAACATTTCATATTGGAGCTAAAAACTGAACCAGACGTACGTATGAACACGGATAATATATTATATTCAAGGTGGAGCGTGTCATTACAAATATAGGATGACAACTTATAAAACAACTATTACACGGAATTTTGAGATATTTCAGTATTTTGTCCTAAGTAGACTGTATAAGTTTGTAAAGGGAATGCAGTACAACTGCAATACAGAATCTTTGAATATTACTGTGTTTGGTTAAGGATCCCCTGTACCTATTTGAAAATGTGAAGGAGGCATAATCTTGAGATATTTGTATTATGTATATGTAATTTAATTATTTGTTTGCTAGTTTTAAATTTTTTATTTTCATTATATTCCATTACTTGTTATTGTAATGATAATTTTGTCTACTGGATTTCATATTTTTGGGGGAAATTCAATTCAGTTCTGTTTGACCTGATAAACAGCCATTAGTAGAAACACGGTATCTATTTGCTGACCTTTATTCAGAACCAGTGTCAGTTTTGAGTAAACAGCTTTTTCAAAAATTTCTTATTATTCATTCCTAGAGTAAGAATCATTGATTTTAGCTAAGGCCATACTAGAGTACGTGATTTTAGGCATGTAAAAGTTTCTACGTTGTTCTGGGAAGATGACCACGTGACCCTCATACGGGAATCTGTTTTGCGTTTAGATAGTCTTATAACTCATGTTATAAGAAGAATTAGCCAGTTGTCCTTTAAACCTTTGAAGCCCAAAGGTGTTTTGTTGTGACCAGTTTGAGTTGAATTTTTATTTTTGGAATTAGTAATTCATTTCCCTGGAAATATATAT